>WEKY01051551.1:0-58663 GCA_013390045.1 Picathartes gymnocephalus
CCAACCTAATTGATTCTGTGATGCCCTGCCCTCCTCTGCCATGTGATTTCCAACCCCACTACTTTAGCTTTATCATCTTGCAGGTGTGTTCCTGCCTTATTCCCAGCACCCAGGAATGCCTCTCACCCCACATGACAAAATATGGATCTGAAATAGAGACACAGGAAACTCAGACATCTGCAGAAAGGGAGGCAGAACTAGCAGAGACCCTGAAACTCCATCGTTCTTCAGTACCAGAGTATGATGGTCATGATAATCCTGTTTGCAGCACTATAGTTTACTCCAAATTAAACACTTCACAGATCTTTCCCTGTTGCTAAAAAGGCTCTTAGATTCCCTTGCCAACACTGATGTATGGAGGAGTGGAAACAGGAGGGGCATAATGGATGCAGCAGAGAAAGGCTTCTCTCTCAGCTGCCTAAAACACAAACCTTGATGCTTCATTAAGCCTTTGCATAACTGTCCTGACAAGTGAAATGCTGCTATCAGTCCTATGTCAGTCCTGGTATAGAAATTCATACCAGGCAAGCACTGCTAAAGAAGCAGTCACCAGAAACGTATCACTGAGTGCTCTGACCACTCTGTTCCTCCACCTCTCCAGCTGCATACTTGGAGGCAGTAATTCTCAATTATCTTCCCTTCCCAGAGCAGTATGACATCACTGTACTAAATTCTAATATATTCACAAGAGGTTGTTTAGACAGGCATGTCTGTTTGGCTATGGGAAAAAGTACCTCCTTGCACAGGTGTCTATCTCCCACTGTGACCCACTAAATATCTATGCCAGCTAAAAATTAAGATGTTTCCCTGACTTATTTAATCCAACTTTAGTGTAACTGGAAGGGATGGTGACACCTTCCCATCACTTCTGTCTTCATGTTCCCAGCCTCCTGCTCATCGCAATGCTAAAAATTGTGTGACTGCATGATAAAGAAAATGACTTGCTGTAAATTCACTCAGTGGCAAAAAAGCAGCATAATATGAGTTTTCAGCTGGACCAGCTCTCTGATCCAACAACTTGCTATGCAGTTGTGTCTTTACTGAGCACTGACACAGGAAGCAGAAAAATACTGACTGCCTTAAATCATGAAACAGCAACCTAACCAAAATACTGTAAAGTTTTATAAGTGGGTCCCTAGAGCTCAGAGTAACAGTCCAGTCAAGGGAGTGGTGCCACCAGGTATCTTCTGCCACCAGGTAATCTTCACCCACAGGACCTCAGGGGCACCTCAGCAGTCTGACAGGTGCAGTGCAAACAGGGCCCTCACACTGCCCTCACAGTTAAGGGTGTCTGTGTCACAGTATATTAACAGTGCTGTGCAAAGAAGAGCACAAACAGCAGGTATTGTTATCAGGAAGTCATGCTACAAACATCCTTCCAAAACCAGCAAGGTGATGGTCTGTGAGAAGCCAGGAAGCTAGACCTGTTTGCAAACATTTTGCTTTTGTTCAGCATTAGTACTGTCATTAGTATAGCATCAGTATTGTCATACTTTCATCATTTCAGGGAATGGTTGGCTCTGACACTTTTGCATTTTTCTTTTGTGTTTTTATGATTTCTATATTCAGAAACAGTTTTCTGTGAGGTTTGTTATCACCTTACTAAATGCCTACTACTGTAGGGCTTGGCTGGCACAAATACTTACTTTAAATTTCTGGCATCAAATGTAGCCACATAATTCTACCTTGATGTTAAATTTTGCTTTTGTCTAATTTAGCTGACATTGAATGACAGGTCAACAGCAGCAGAACTACAAACTAAGCACATACCGAAAGGTACAAAGCCTGCCAGGAAACCAATTCAAAGAAACACTGATTTATGAGACATACTTGTGCCCAGCCTTGTGCCAAAGATAAGGAGATGTTGCCTCCAGAAAAAGAATGCAAGGTGCTTCTTTCCTCAGCAGGAAGACAGCAGCACCTGGGGGGAGCTCCACGTCAGCTGGGCACTCCTGGCCATGGTCTGCTGAGGGTTTGCAAGGACCCCATTTGTGAGCACAGATCTGCCCAGCAGCCACCAAAAAGAAAGGAAACTAAAGCAAGAACTTGCAATAAAAGATATTTGTTCCCCATCCCAGAAATATCTTCTAGCAAGCCAGTTCACACTTTTGAAGATCCTGTGGTAAAATGAAAATATCACCAAGCACGAACATGACATAGCACTGGGGTGCTGACACAACAATCACCTGCACCAGTGAACTGTGGAGTCAACGTCAGTTCTCCAGATCCTTGAAGACTAACTTTGGTCCCCAAAATGTGACTTAAATAATTGGGGTTAACAACAGCTCAAGTTAGGACTTTGGTGAGTTCAGTTTTAGAAAATGAGATTGCAACAAAGACCTATTAAAAAGGTGTCAGTGCAGCTCCTCGCTGGTTTTAATTATTAACAATCACTAGGAATGTCTTCGGTTTTCCCCAGGCTCCTTTAAACACACGGCAATGTTAACCATGCTGGAAGGAGGACAGCTGACAGTAACCTTATCTTTGGCCTCTGGATAACATGGTGACACAAAACTGGGAGGCCTTCCTAGAATTGGGAGCAATCTCCCTCCTTCAATCCTTATCAGACCGTAAAACTGGGGCATGTGGTTTCTTTGTCCTTCCTATTGTCTCATGTTGAGCTGGAATGTCAAGAGCAAACAGTGCTACCTTACCAAGCAAGGATTCATCAGCTGAGATGTGCCACAGAAAACAGCCCCTACATAAGGGGGCAACTCCTTCTAGCCAGCGTGGTTCATCAGGGCCTGGAGAGGGGTCCTCAGCACACCCACATAATTCTTTGGCTCCCTGCAGTAGACATTCTCCTGCACCCTCTGGGGTGCCTCTCACTACTGAAATGGAGGCATTCCTCATGACTTATCAGTCCCCCAGTCCTGATACTGAGCTTGATTTCTGGTTGCACAGACCATGATGTTGCCTCAGAGGGTGGGCCAGCTCCTTTCTGTATCTGTGAGCTCATCTGAATCACTCTGCCATCATATTGATGCCAGGGAAGAAGGAGGAACATTCTAGAGGGGGGAAAGCCCCACAAAAGCCTCTCCTAGGTAAAAGCAGGAATGAGGATGGGTAGTGAAGCAGGCCAACATGCTGACTTAGATTGAAAATGTTAGCCTGGTCTTGTGCTGGCTCCATTTGAACTTGGAAGGTAGCGCCAGGTGAGCCAGCTCATCGCACGACCTCCTGACCTGTATGAGAGAGATCATCTGTCAGCCTGCTGTGGGGGACATTGAATCAGAGTCACTGCAGTGCACAGGATTCCCTTCTACACGGCAACCTGTCCACCTGGACACAAAACTCAGAGTTCGTAAGCCTGTGGTTAGCCAAACACAGTGTCCTCCTTGCCACAGGGAGAAAAAGCAATACACAAACTCCCCGGGGAATGAGCCAGTTTAGCTCTTCACTTTCCCCATGATCTTAGCCTTGATGACTAATATGATAATCCCAGATTCTCAACAAAACAAAGTTTATATTTGACTGGTTCATATCTGGGCCTCAAGGGCACATCAAGGCTGAATTTCCTAGTTCTCTGTGATAATTAGGTTTGGTTCCAGTAATTTAGATTCTCAAAGGGGTTCCTGTCCTTTATACTGAAAGTTTTTAGGCACTGAAAGCACAGTAAGAAATTTTTTAAATGCCCAGGGTGTAGATTAGAACTTTCCAGACCATTCTGAGTGAAAAGTGACTAAAATGGTACCTCAGTGTTCAGTAGCAGTTAATAGCCTGATAGTCAAATTAAGTCTTGGCCACTTTGGGTTAAGTAACTGTTTGTCCTAGCCTTGTAAAACCTTGGCTGTGTTTGAGATATTAACCGGTTCACTATTAAAAAATGCCAAGACCTAATGGGAGGAGGAAGACACATTGGGGAAGATCAAGTGGGGAAAGAGTGAGTCTGTCCTTTCTGGCAGATGTGAGCTCTCAGTCTGACCTACTCATAAGGTGATTTAAAAATGCTGTGAGCCAGGATTGTCCTTTGTTAGGATTTTTGCAGTCCCACACATGCTCATATTTAAGGTGCTGCTTTCCTTGAGCTTTAGTTTTAACACCTGTGCTGAACTAAAAAGGTGATTCACTGTTGCATCATGGCAAGTGCATTTCTGTGCAATTTTGACAAGCAAAGTAATAATTCTCCTTTCCTCATATGATCCTAATCTCTGGCAAAAAAACTATAAAAAACTATTTCCAGAAAATAACTATGATAAGTGAAAACAATTCAGTGACATTTTTATAGCAATGTGCTTTCAAGCCATCATTAAGTCTGTGTGAGAAAAACAACCACAAAACTACTGGAGCACACTGAACCCCAACTGAAAGCATTACTGTATATGTCACTTTCCATTGTATGTATACATATTAAAAAAACCTCAAACCAACAAACCTTCCTGGCAAGCAAAATGGTTATATTCAGAAAAGTTAGCAACATAAGGCTTCAAGAAATGTACATGTACATCTTTCAGATTTTTACACACTGAACGAGTTGATCTAACTGCAGTTATCCATATGTACTAAATTTTAGGGGTGTGTAAAAATTTGAAAGATGGAGACCCAAACTAGCATGTTACAACTCTTTTGGAAGTACTTGACACTGAGGAGGAGCAAGTGGACAAATAAAATATTGTAAACTCCTAATTTCCACACAAACCTTAAGAAGAAAGAGCAGTGAAAACAAACAACTGTGTTATGCAGTCTCGGGACAGTGTTTTGTGTGTTCCGTCTAAAATGGGAGAGACTGTCAGTTTTAAAGGTCTCCTTTCCAGTTCATCTTTGTATCTATCAAAAATCAGCCTAGTCTTTCTAAACCTGCAGACAAGATTATAGTTAAACAGTCTGTTCTTCACAGCTCACTACTGGACTTGTTCCCTTAGGAAAGATCACATCAGTGCCAATTTCTTCAGACCATGCTTTTTAAAATTGAATTCCACTAGGAACGTTTTAATGCAACTTTTCCACGCAAGCTTATGGAACAATGAAATGTAGAAGAATATCCAGTGCTTGGGCAGTGAGAGATCATGATATCAGGCTGGCCTACCACCTAATGAGAAAAATTATTTTGCTTCTGAAAACGTATTACTGCTTACATAAGCTCCTTTATTTCTACCCCTTTCTCATATGTCTGTGTTTAAGGAGTTATACATATGATCTTAGAAGACAGTTTTCCTTAGCCAAAAAGGTAGTACCTATGATAAAAGACAGCAATAATAAAAGATGCAAAATAAGTACGGGACTCCCAGTGATGTTGAAAGAACATGGATACTTCCTGAGTGAATTAAAACTCATATTGCCACACACTTTTAATTTTTCTCATTCAAAATCCTTTCTACCAGTACTTCAAATCTTTACTGGAATGTAAAGAATATCATTTATTTGGCATCCCAGTATTTATCAGCCACTGCTATTTTGCTCTTATGGTAGGATTAAAATATATATTATTCACTGTATTCATATAAATCCTATTATTTTGTGCATGGCTGTAAACCATATGAGAAAAATGTGACTGTACATGATTTCAGCATAGTCAGAATTCCCCCTGATAACCTACTGGGAATCAGTGCAGTTGGAACTGGACTGATTTCCACCTGTACCTTTATTTTCTGTGAGGTTTCTGCTTCCCCAGCTGGAGGAAGCAAAATACAATAGGCTTCTCGTCCTAAACCTACTGGAGATGAGGAGCAAAATGCTGTGAATTAAGCTGAAAAGAGCTCTCAGAAGGAAGACTTACCTTTCACTTCACATTTCCACTGAATGGGGAGCTGTGCAGGGGCATGGACAACTGAGCAATGCGAGATGGGAGAGAAAGGACTCAGGGATGGGAACACAAAAACTACGTGCTAATGTGTGCAGACAGTAACAGGAGATTAAACAGAAGATATGCCAGTAAAGGGATGCAAGGAACTGAGGGTGGGGACTAGTGGACAGACATTTAAAGACAATTTATTGGGTGTATGTAATGCATTTCTTTAAGTGTTGAGCACAAAAATATTCCGCTTCCTGGAGGAATTAGAAAACAAGACCAAAACACAGTAGAAATTAGAAAAAAAATACCCTAGTTATGGAGAGTTAATATTATTTTAGTCATTATTTTAAACCAGTCTGTTTATATTTTGGGTCATCTTATGTTTCAAATTCACAGGCAAAATACTTATTTTTCAGTACATGATTAATACATGGTATTGCTCTGCCACATGTTTGACTCTACATGTAATTTGTAGATTTAAAATTTGTTCTCCACAGCCCCTCTGGTTTTGAAGTTGCAATGGTCTCTGCCATCATCCTTTACCTTACAAAAATATTCCAAAGTTGTGTTCCTCAAATACTAAATCCACATCACTTTAACCATCATTCAGCAAGAAACCATCCTGTGGCTTAAGTTTTCCAGCCAATTCTTTTTCAAACAGTGAGAAAAAGCATTCATAGCATTCTTAGTATTCCCTGCCCTCACAGCCCACACTTTACAGTGTTTTTGTTGGAGGTAAGAAGAAGGAAACATACAGAACAACCTCACTGAAAAGAGCCATGGTTTAACACTATAAAAAGCTAATTCTGCTTCATCTGCCACAGCATATAAACCCTACTGTATCCTGTCCAGTGGCAGACAACATTAAAAGTGTTGGCATTTTCCTAATGCTTTCTATCTTAAGGTTGCTGGCCTAAATTAGACATCTAAAATTGCTAGTCCCTTTTGAAAAACTGGAAGGATTTTAAATGCAGACCACGTTTTCTGAAAAGCATCCATTAATCCATGCCTTTTCCAAGATGATTCAAGCTGGGCAAACAAAATGACCAATGACTATTCTTTAATATCTCCAGAAAACAAATGCAGCTTTTCATGAACTAACTGAGGTTTTGAGTGCTGCAGCCCTGTGATGTAGCAATGGAGTATCAAGAGGGACAAAGGTATAAGAGCAGGCTGATGAGAAAGCTACTACCTATCCCCAAGTGCCCTACTACAACTTACTGTTAAACATGCAGGGAACCTGCCAAGTCAGTTTTCTAGACTTCCCTAACCCAAGGCTCCCAAACATTTTACTCACATGAGAAGGCTGATCTGTTAAACCTGCCTCTGGCTGGGATACCCTTGTTTCAGCAGCACCACTTTTTGCTGTACAGAAAACCTCCAGCCCGCAAAAGAAACACCCAGCAGGCTGTGTGCAGCTTTGCCAGAGGGACTACCTGCACACAAGGCATTCCTGCCAGGAAAAACCACGGATATCAAGGTTCTTACAGCTTCACACCCCAGATGTGACCCAGCTGCCTTGGCAGAGGTCTGGAGCACAGACCTGGCCTCAGCTTTGGGTTGTAACCACAGAACTCTCCTCTCCGTCAACAGGATGAGTCAACTCGTTTAATTCCTCTTGATAGATGGACTTTTATGCAATTTCGCCTGGTTTTCTTTCTCCCAGAAAGAAAATTATAAATATTTAGGCTTCTGAAAAATAAAGAGGGCCAACTTCCTGAACGTGATCCACATGCAATTCTTTTACTACAAGGAAACAGAGAGTGAAGATATTTGAGTGCCTCCCGGACAAACAACTTCCATCTACATACACATGTCTCAACAAGTGCAAGTCCCACGGGCAGGATACTTGCCACCAACTTTCAGATTCACATGACCCTTCTCACAAACACTTCAAGGCCTTTAGATTAGGCATCTCTATTCCTGGCACAGCCTTTTGGTGTGTATTCCCTCACATCTGGGGAAGAAGGAGCTCATCTATCTGACTCTGGTCCTACCAATGCCATGAGATCCCAGTCACAGAACTGCTGCCGAGTATATGGGACGTACTTGATTTGTACATTTGGCAGCCCATTAAGACAATCCTTCCCTTTCCCAAACAGCAGTGTATTTTAAAAGCTGCATTCAAATTTGGTTTTAACTAGTACATAATGCTTCTTGCTGTGTCAGGGCATAACAGTGTGTGGAGGAGCAGGGGTACCCCAGACCTGCTGGGAAGACCTGGCACGTTCTCAGCCTGACCCCTGGCTCCAGGCAGTGAACCATGGTGTGCCAGTCAGTTCTCTGGCCTGTCACAGAGCACTGTGTTCACCTAAAATGGGCAGTAAAACCATAAGGCTGTGCAGAAGATGGCTAAGTCCAGCTGCATCACTTGCCTGCTCTGTACAACCAGGTATCATTGATGTCCTTACTGGAATCAAGAGGAATCTGTGGGAGTTAAGCTAGGGATGCCTCTCCATTTCTACTGCTCCCCTGCCATCATCTTTCTCTCTCTCCAAATCCTTCTTCCAGCACATCTCTTCTGCAATATTGTATCTATCCTTTAAACAGTTTTGTCATCCCCTGACTCCCTTTCCAGACCTTTGAGTGGCTCCTCTCCCTCAAAATGGAGTCAGGCTTATTCCTGCTGTGAGGAGCAGGGAGGAGGGGAAATCTCTGAACAACTTCTTCTCCAGCATCACTCTGTGGTATGCCTCCTGTGTTAGGGAAGAGGTGGGAGAATGCAAGGTAATTTGTAGGTGTACTAAGCAGTACAATGGTAATTGCATTATTAAAATCCTCTCATATAAGACTGCCTGGAGAAAGGAAGAAAAACAGCTAAACTGCCTACTCAATATTTCTTTGTATAAACAGGACCATGGAAATGTACGCAGTGTACCATGGAGACTGGCTTATGAGAACCTCCTTACAATCTCTGACGCTCTCTAGGGCTACATTTGCTCTGTTGTTCACTTGCATCTCCTGTTGCTTTGTCCAGTGCTAGCTAGTTATCCAAAAACAGGAGTTCACACCCAGTCACAGTAACACTTTACTTTTCTACCAGAACCACTAAATTTGTATACCAATATTTTTTGAGAATCAAAGTCAAGAATCAGAAAGAGGAAGCCATAAGAAAAAAACTCAGGAATATTTAAAGGAACATTTTATTAGTGCTAAAAACAACAACAACAACAACAACAACAACAACACCCAAAACTAACAAACAAAACAAAACAAAAAAAAGAAAAAAAAAGAAAAAAAAAAAAGAGAAAACCCAACAGAATTGTCATGTATTGATTGTGTACCATTTTTATACACATGCCAAGTAGACACAGACCTCTTTTTTCTCCTACCTGATGGCAGTCCAGACTGAATCCTTTCTTTAGGTATGCCCTCCCTTCTGCAGGTCTCTCGAAGCATGCTCACCATGTAATCATTTCAAAAGAGCACTATTCTACAACAGAGTTCAGAGCTTCAGTAACCACCTACCTGGGGACTCACAAGCCCTGTCCCTAACTCCATCCCACACTTGACTGCCCCTGTCCGCTACAGAGTTGCCACTGATAGTCAAGAAGCAGAGCCTTATACCTGGAGATGCTGCTACAGAGCACACTAGCACAATGCTTCAGCATCTGAAGTCAAAGCCACAGATTTGGCAAGCCTTACAGCCTGCTTAAAGAATCCATTTGGAATGCATGCTGACTGTGCCTGGTGGCTTTTCTGGATATCTATTCATGCTGACATGTGAAAGTAAAAAATAATTTTAAAAGGTATGCCTGGAAGTAAACTAGCTTGGCCTGTAGCTACAGAAACTACAGTTCAGGGACTGGAAGACACCTTTGAGACAGGAACCCTGGGTATGGACAAATACAACAGTATTTCCTCAGGCCACAATCACAGCTTCTTGAGGAGACAAGTCTTTTCATAAACCTGCCTTTACTCCTGTTACTTTCATTCTGAAGAGTCTGAGAGTCTCACTAGTTGGAAACTATCTAATTTCTGTCCTAAGGTTATTCAGTGCCACATTACAGCCCTCTAAATCTTTAGCTTAAATAGCTCTTCCATTTCATCCCTAGTATTTGGTCCCTACTAAGAAAGGATAATCCTACTGCCTTCCCAATATCCTTCTTTTGTGAGGCTAAGCAATCTAAAATCTTTTGATCTTCCTCCTCCCTGCTTTTAGCAGCACTTACTAGGATCCACTCCAGCCCTAGGTTGTTTTACTTGAATAGGAATGACCAAAATTGCACAAGAAGCTTTAGTCATACTTTGTACAATGGAGTAACACTTTTTCGAATAAAACTATATATACACATGTAAATCAATAGCTTTGCAAAGATCATAATGCATGCCATGAGTGCTGTCCCTTAGGGGTTGGTACAGGGACCAGTGGTGTTTAGTAGCTTTGCTGGTGACATGGACAGTGAGATCCAGTGCACCCCTGGCTAGTTAGCCCATGACACCCAGCTGTGTGGTGGTGTTGGCACCCTGGAGGGAAGGGATGCCATCCAGAGGGACCTGGACAGGCTGGAGAGGTGGAACTGTGTGAGCCTCATGACTTTCAGTGAGGCCAAGTGCAAGGTCCTGCACCTGGGTACAGGCAATCCCAATCACAAATACAGGCTGTGAGGAGAGTGGACTGAGAGCAGCCCTGAGGAGAAGGATCTGGGGGGTATTGACTGACAAGAAACTCAACATGACCTGTGCTTGCAGTCCAGAAAGCGAACTCTTAGTTGGGCTATATCAAAAGCAGTGTGGACAGCAGCTCATATTGATGCCTAACTCCCTCATAGGGGTAGAGGTATGAAACAACAATACTGCTAAGACTCAAATATGCTGAGAAGGTAAATACTAGGGGCAAGTATTTGTGCACTTACTGTGAAATTTAAAAGTAGTTTCCATTTTTAACCCATTTTACAGTTCTTCAAGTTCCCCTACAGTAAAGCAACTCATCCTCCAAAGTGTTACTCATAAATCTTTACAATTTCTATCCTAAAATGGTTTTGGAGCAACTGTGGCATTGAGAAGGCTTCGCAAATACACCAACACCTGAAAGTGTAAAGACTTAAAGGTCATCGTTTAGGAGGACCACACAAGGGAAAAAAACAACTTTTCTATCCTATGAATGAGCCTTTCTGAGGCCTGATATGTCAGAGCAAAGGTTAGCTTGATCTCAGCCAGTTCCTCTGTCACTACACATTTAACAAGAACATATAAGCAGTGGGCAAGTATGAAGTTATCCTTACACTGACTGGTTTCCCCCTCGGTTCCAGCAATGCAAAGTGTCACTGGTTTTAATCTATGCACATGTCCCTCTCATATCCTGCAGGAATTCAATGATGCACTTTCAAAAAACACCAATTCTATGGCAGAAATATAACCTGGGAGCACCCCTCAGCACCCCTCAGCAAAAAGTATGTTGTGATCCTCAACTGGAAGGGATCTATCCCTGTGGCCAGATAATGATAAATTCATTTTTACTGCTGTTGTCAGGTACATTTGATCTGCTTCAAGGCAATATTTGTCCTATCTTGCCAAGAAGCTGGGCAGAAGGTCAAAATCCTTCTTATAACCAGAGGCCTACCATACTTAGCTTCCCTGGCTTATGTGGCCTCTTGCTGAAAGCTTGGCCAACAGCAAGAAGAGATGTGGCTGAATGAAGTTGTGCAACTGTGTGTTTTTGGAAGATCATCGGTTACATGGCAGAGGCATGCCCACCAACTTTCTGTTTCTCAGCAGGGAACTGTTGGCAGCAGTTCACCCAATATCCTGAATAATATACAAGAGCAAGAACTGAAGAGACTTTTGAAAACTTTGGGCAGTTTTAGAGGCTACCTCTGAGAGAAAAAGTGAAATTGGTCAAGGAAATAGGTCATAGATACATTAGAGTTGCTGCGTCAGGGGTAAGGGCAGCTGTGTTATGAAATGATCTGCTAGATAACAAATATACTTTTCTGTGGGGAAAGAGAGAAGAAAAATGAAAAAGTTAGGTATAAAAAATGCAGAAAGTTGGCATATTCTAATTTGCAGATTGACCAGAGTTATATAAAGTTCTTTTGACATATAGTTAAAAATGCATTTGCTGGTTTCAGAAAACAGAAATCTTCATTCCACAAAAACTGGAAATTTTTCAACTTGGGAAGAAGTAAACTAAGTCATACCAAGGAAGATTTTATGTCCTGTGGGACTGAGTGTTGTGGAAACAATCTGCAAGTTGGCTGAATGAAATGGATATTCCAGTGTGGAGTATTTACTCCATTTTGCAGGGCACTGGAGTACTTGATCTTGTAAAAAGAGGTGCAACCTATCATCTGTATTTATCTGTAGGTTTTAATCACACCACTATACAAAACCATGTGTTACCATTTGCTCCACTGAGACTGCTCCAGGAAGCTAAATCCACAAGTCTGATTTTGCATCTCTCAACTGTGATGAACCAAATGTTTCCTGGAACAATTTGGAGCTATTTAGGGAGTCCTGAGAGAATTACTTGATCATTTGCTACTCTTGTCAAACAGAATACTTTCTTTGCCTTAACTCCCACAAGTCAAGCTAAAGTACATCCCCAAACTGACAGTTTTCTGTATGACCACCACACATGATAGTGCCTGAAGTATATCAGCATTTTGAACTCTGTGCATCCCTGCCTGAAGCCTTTGAATCACGACCTCTGAAGTTTCATGAAGGAGGAATGCATGGACAAGATATTGTAAGAAATAAAATATAAAGTACTTCGATCTCCAGCATAGAGGCCACTTGGGAAAATCTGTCAGTAGGAGACTAACAGCCACACATCATTAGAGAGGTACTTTCTTCTAACCAACAAAGTGTTAGGCCATATGTACCTAGGAAAAGTAGCTGAAATACATCTACTAAATTACACTGCAGGGAGAGATCACACTTCTGGAGAGACTCATAAAATGGTGCTTTCAAAGGGACTGTTCTCTCAGGGGTCTCCTGAAGCATCACTCACAAATAATATTCCTCTTCAAATTGATTGGCAAGTGGTCTCTGCAGGCCTCTTCACATTTCCCATTTGACATGTGGTAGCATTTTGTTCAAAAAATAGGTTCCAGTTCTTCAATAGAAACTTAGATATTGGATGAATTGCCCAAAGCCTTGTTCAGGGTGCATCTACCATAGAGACCTCACTTTAACACCTGAACAGTTACAAGCCCTGGCAGTATCCAGCAGCCACCTGTCCTATGGGACATGCAGACATGGATATCAGTTCCAGTCCTGACTTCATGTCTCAGGGCTTAAGACTGCACCACTTTTTTCTTCAATGTAAAACGTCATCCTGGATGCCTGAAGCAGTAGAAAAGAGTCTGCAGCTACCAAGCATCTAGATTTAATTCATGTAGGATGCCAGCTTGAGACAACAATGCAGCACCAAAGAATTTGTCTATGCAAGCTTTAAGGCAAATCCCCACTCCATGACACAGAAAGGTTGATGCTCTGAGAACATTACATACTGAAATTTAAAGAGCAAAATAAATGATGTTGGTCAAACACTTCCAACATAGCAGATGCTCTAAAACAAACTAGAGGTAAAAGGTCTGCAGGTAAGCTCCAACTGAACTTGTGCTTCTCTGGGCAGGGAAAGAGGGAAGCAGAAAGCACACAAAGCAAACCCTGCCTGCTTTCCCCTGACTCACCCTCCCACAACACACACGCTCCCAGCACGGCTGGAGCACAGGCTGGAAAGCTGGTGTGCCATTATGAAGCAACAAATTCCAAATACTGCCGACTGAAAAAAAAGTTTGGGGTTATTGAGAAACTACATCAGCCTGGAAAAAGTTGAGAACCGCTGAAGAAAATGTTTTCCTTTAACAGGGTGAAAAACCACAGAGATTGAGTGCCCTTGCTAGCAAGAGAGCTGCTTGCAAACAGACATGCAGAACAACACTCCCTCGTGTGGTCCTGAAAGAGTTCTTCCTTCCTGAAAAGGTGAATCGCCATCAAACAGCAGGCTAGGCAAAACTCTATCAACTTGAGCCAAACACTGACATCAAACAAGGGGCATTGAAAAACAATGACAAAAAGGTCTAACTCCTTCAAGAGGGTTGGGTACCCCATCACAAACTTTTACTAAAACAGATACCATTGAACAGTGCAGCAAATGCCCAACTTTTTCCTCCTCAGGAGTGGCTTCCAAAGTTTTTTACATTTTTTTCTTCCAAAAGAATTTTTTTTTCATTTTCAGTTGTTATGGGAGAAATCTGAGGTGGTCAAATAGAAACATCTGTTTATTTCTGTAAATGACAACAAAAGCTAGGATTTGGAAAAACAGAACATTCTTCATATAATTTCATCTTTTTTTTTCCAGGAACTAGCCATCTTTGCTGTAGCAAGGTATCAGAAATGGGCATTGCTTCAAGCTTAATACTTGTAGCATTTCTCAAGTGTTTTGTCTAGTTTATTTTTCCTTATCTAAAGAAATAAGGGATTCTTCCTTCCCTTAAGGGATTCTCAAGGAAAACTTAATTTGTATTCTAATACATCTAACTCTCAAATTATTAGAGCCTGTAAGAACCTTTCCTTAAATTCTGGTAAAAGTTGTTAAGCTTTGCTTCTGCTTAATGGGAAAAGAAAGCGTGAGGGAAAAAGTGAGTCATCACAGGCATCCTCATGTTCTGTATCAGTGAATCACTGAACGCTCTTTGCATCACAGATGTCCCGTGCAGCACCTGCAGTATCTATGACAGCTAAAGATGCATAAACTTGTGTATGCCTGTACATAAACAAAAAGGAATGACGTTTCCTTTTACTTTACAAAGTTGCGTACACGCACTCCTCTAATCTGGGTCCAGTGAAGTTTTTACTTGTATCATCAGCCTTCTTGAAAACTACAGCTTGAATAATGATTAAGCAAAACATTTTCACACCATGATCCCTACATTTGCAGCAAACCTGCTGTAAAAGACACGTGTCCTGACGCACAGGCCTCAGCTTTTTGGTCAGTTGACATTAACACGTCTGCACTGGCACACACTGTAATCATGTCTTACTGTTCCATTCAGAGTCACTGCAAAACACCATGTACAAGCCCCCAGGAAGTAAGGAAATTCACTCAGCACCATTCTTTTTAATTAATAATTTTTGAAAAATTAGTCATTATTCTACCACAAAGAACAGTCACCAACAACCTTCAGAGGAAAAGAGTGTAATTTTCTAACTCCTGATCATTACTTGTCTCCTTATTCATATATGTATAAAAAAATATCACAAGGCAAATTGTAGCTTTTTTCTTTTAAAAAAAACCTCATATACACCCATGACCTTTATAGAAGAAGCTTTAAAAGCAAATCTGATGGCTATGGCAGAACTCTGAGGTCACAGGCAATACGAAAAAAATAAGCAACAAAACTAAAGCTAAAAAAAAAAACTAGCTGAAATTTTTTGAGGAGAAGGCTGAAGAAGAATTTCCTCAGGAACTGGTTTGCTAACTGAAACCTTAGCAATAAAGCAAGAGAGGTTTCTCTAAAGTCCACACCTGCTTTCTTTTAGCCATGACCACACCTGGCTCCCCCTGACAGGGCAGCCACTTCCTACTCCAGCCCTGCAGTCCCCATTGCCCACACCAGGAGGAACCACAGAGTTGCAGTGGAGCTGAAGACATCAAACCCAGGACACGGGAAAAATCCAACCTGATGCAGTGGAGCTGTCAAAACGTTCATGCACTATGGGGTGGCATTTCACGAGCATGCCTACAGCTTCAATCAAGCCAGGTATACACAGAGTTGAGTGACTCCTCAGCATCAATTTGCTGGGTTGGCAAAGACTGCGTTTCCCTGAGAGGATTCATTTTTCCAAAATCTGGGCAGCACTGATCCAGGCCAGCATATGACTAACAGCGCGGCTGTGAGCCATGATGGATGCGTCTCCCTCGCAACACAACAGAAACAGTCACATTGCCAAGATACATTGAGTGAAAATAATTTTATCTCTTTTCACTTGCCAAGCAATCAATTACTTGAAAAATTAATTTGTTTTGCAGCAGCTCATGAGAAGACCTGAACGAACTCTTGGACCAGAGAGTGGACACAGGCAGCACTCTGGGATGGGACAATATCAATGTCAGGGTGGGCTGTTCCACTTGGGTTCCGCCAGGGCTCACAGCTTGAGTGGCTTCAGCAGCAAACCAGGCAGGCACCGTCCAGCTAAAATCCCACCCTTTCAGGTGGAGACAATGGTGGGGGAAGGACCAAAGTTACTGAACATGGGAGCCACCTCCATCACACCTGTGCTCCTTCCCTGGTGCCTTTGCTGCCTTCAACAAGCAGCACGAGCAATCCTGGTGACACAGCAGGAGCCCCGGCAGCCTTCCAATTGAAAGCCACGGAATGCCACACACAGCTCAGGAAAGGGAAGCTGCAGGCAACACGTGGAGGGCCTCACACTTCTGCGAGCTGCACCTTGCCAAGCTTCTTCCTTTGAGAACGTCTTTTACCCCTAATTTTCCTGAGAATTTCAGGACTGATGGCACATTATGTGACTATGCCTAAAAGAACATACTTGAATGCAAGTACCTAATTATAGTGTACCAGTCATTTGAGAACAAATTAGTTCCTGATAAGATCTCAAGATATCAAAAAACAGTATTTGTGAATTTCAAGGAAAAAAATCTCACATTTCTCTAGTTTTCTGCCAGAAAACTAGAGTTGAGTTCAAGGATGCAGGAATTGGAGAAATATATTATGGACAGCAAAATTAAATTATGACTTTGCAACATGTTTCACTTTCTCTTTTATATAGAAGGAATTATGAAGTATATTAAAACATTTTAACATAAGATAACATTCATCATATTCAATGAAAAATAAAGGTTTGAAATAACGGCATAATGGAATTTAATATAATCTATAAACTTCATTTCAGCACAATTTGAAAACACAGACTACATTAATAAGAAGGAAAAAAATTGCCAGGAAAAAATTTACATTTTAGATAGTAAGACAATATCAAGATAATTAATCAATATAGAAAAGGAACAAAAATCTTTTTTTTTTCTCAAAATTAGTGGGATTGCTTCTTTACTAGTAAGAAATTCGTATTTGCATTTTAATCTTTGTCAGAAGTCAACCATATTCCTCTTCTCCACTGGGTGGCATTACTACCTAGAGTAATGTAAAGTACTACCTAGTGATGCACTTGACCACTACATGAAGTTGCTACAACGAAGTAAACGTCTCTTACCACTTATTGATCTGAATTTATAGAATTAAACCACCTGAGACAACCATCCTAAGACAACCATCTAAGCTGGTCTGCTGATGTGCAAAACTACCCCTTCTTAGCCAAATAGTCTTGTCTGATAGTTTTGGAGTAAATATTCCTGTAAAAAATAGACATTTCAGCTGAATTCATTCTACTGTGTTTGCCAATGTTGAATCATCTCTACAAAGAATAAGTTCAGAGGGATGGATTAATATAGTAAAAACATTGTCACTATATATGAAACAGAGAAATACAAGAAGAAAATTTGGATATGAAATAACCTACATCTTCTAGGTCTGAAAGTGTACTTGAGCTCTAATAAAAATCAATGTTCAAGCAGTTAAGCAGCCCCAATGAAGTGAGCCACAAGCTTACAAGTACACCTTGATGAAGTGTGATGAGGGTGTCAGAAAAAAAGGCAAGAGAGTGAATGTTATTGTCTGCTGCACATGAACAGGATACCTGGGCTCTACAAAGTATCCCGTAAGTCCCATCACCTATGTGCCATGACCATTCTTCCTGTTTCCTGCCAGTAAAACCGAAGTGTAGGGAATGAGGAAAGAAGCTTAAAACCTAAGGTAGGTGTCAATTGGCATGAAGGAGGAAAGTGGTGTGCACACACAAATACTGCGTTGGGAAATACTTAGGGTCGTGGTTTAGACAGCCACTGGAAATACATGAGGAATAGGAAAACTTCTCGACAATCTCTCTTTTCCCCTCCCTTTTACAAAATTAAAAAGTAGGAGGTCAGTAGTAAAAAGATCAATCCAGTTGTTATTCAAGAATCCATATAAATAAATATTAACAGAGAGAGGGTTAGATTAGAGGATAACAGTCTAACAAGATTTGCTGATGCTGTTAAGGATTTAATTTTAATCTGGTTTGACTGTAAGTCTTAGACCATGATCCCTGAGTTCTGTTTTTTTGGTTATCCTGTCCTTTTCAAGACACTTTCTCTACTGCTTTTCCCCACAAACACTGCTATTAACCTCTCAAACAGACTGTCTTTATGTGCATGCACCTAATGCACATGAGGCTTCCATCCTTGAAGGACTTAAATACTTAACACAGGGCAGTGAACCCAACACTTTTGGCATATCACAGCTCCCTCATTGTGAAGTTCTGTTCTCATCTTACTATTTTATTGCAGGTCTCTTCCTAGGCTTGAACATCTTCACAGCTGGGAAGATGAGCACAGAGGAACCTGTCCTGACTGACCCTTCTAGGAAAACAAAACCAAACCCAAAACCAAACTTCCTATTTCAACCTCAACTCCCCCAAAATAAAAAATCCAAAGACTGTCTCATGTCTTCAGTAGTGCCCTGTTCAGTAATGAGAATAAAACCTTTCCAGGGTGAGGGCCGTTTACATTGCACAGCACCTTTCTTCTTTTGCATTTATTCCAGAAAAATCCACTTGAAAGGATTTTTAGTCCAAACTGAGAGGCCTGAGCATGGCCAAGCTGGCTCCCACACAGTGAAGGGGAGCTGTGCATTCCTGTCCCTCCATCCCTTTGCATGCACAATGGACGGGGCTGCCCACACTCATCCCTATGCGTGTGCAAAGGGAAGCTCAAGACACAACGTGCAGTGCATTTCCACACTGCTGAATTAATGTAAATGGAATTTAGAAAAAGAGAAACCTCTCTGTGATGTGATCTACCCACTAGCTCCTTTGCTCTGGTATTCTCTCTATGAGCATGTACATTTTGGGTAAGGACTTGATTAAAGAGCCAAATTTGTCTTTCCCTGAAAGGCTTGTATTTAAAACCTCCCCACAGAAACAAGGATGGAATTATTTTTCTTCCTTTCACTTCCATTCAGAATCCACATTTAACCTAATCTTGTTGCTTCCTGAGACTTCATGATTTTTGTTTCTATTCATCATTGGACTAGCTTCGATAAATTGTGGTCTTTGTCCTCTAACAGGAGGCTAGAATAGGTGGAATGAAGTTTTCTCAATAATGATTGTTCCTTTCAATATAGCAAGCTAGAGATTTTATTTATGTCACTCGGACAAAGTTATTTTAAAATTGTGATTGTTATTCAAAAGTGACCAGAAGAATATGAGAATTACTCTATTATTGCCAAATCCAGTTTATCCACTTACTGTTTTCAATAGTTCATATAACCTTCCTACCTAAATTTAGCATCTTCTCATTTGTGCTACTTTAATTATTTGTCCAGTGTTATCCTAACCCACTTTTCTCAAGTGAACCAAATTATGAAAAAAAGGAGCAAGAAGGAGAGAAAAAAAAAAAAGAAAAAATCTAATACCAGGTGTTCTACACACATACACTTTTTGCAACCCATTTAAAAAAAAAATTATTTCACAAATTTGGAAGAAAAGCACTATTAGGAAAATAAAAATAACAAGTGTATGAGCCAAATCTCTCACCAAGAGAAGAACCTCTCCTAGTCAAATAAGTTTTGGGTCAGGCCTTAAGAAGGTACTTTCTGTAAGTTCATCCATTCATGCATTTGGGCACTGGTTTGGGTTTGGCCAGCATACACATCTTCCTGCTCCTCTACCATATCAACCACATCAAACAGGCAATGTCACCTGGAGAACTTGGCCATATCTTTATCGCAAAGGCAGAGAAGGTTTCTTCTCCTTGTTTCTTACTCCCAATATCCTGGGCTAGAGTCCTGCTGTGGGGCTGAGCTCTGGGGAGCTGGAGCCAGTATTTTTTGGCATATACCATAGGTGCTGAAACTGCATTTCTGGTCATGCTGAGGCAAGTGATGCTCCCCACCATCCTTGCAAAGATGTTGCTCTCTATTTTAATGAGTATACAGAATGAGCAATTTTCAGCTCCATATGCCACATCATGTATGAGTTAGCGAGAAGAAAAAAAGTCCTGCTACAACAGCTAGACTGACTAACTCACGCAGCTGCAGCTGCACTGCTGTGTCTGAGAAACATCTTGCCATGTCTGAGAAAGGCTGGGTTTAAAATGCACTCAGGCCAGTAGTTCTGAGTTACCCTTTTCCTCATATGAGGGATTTGCAGATACTCCTACAGATCTCTCCGGTGTCTGGATATGTAGGCTATGCACATACCAGAGAATATGCACTGCTATTAATTGCTCTATCCTCTTTGTAAAGCAGCCTGTCAACAGATGACTTGATGCAGTCTTTGATTCCTTCACTTGACAGTTAATGGCAAATTCTGTTATGCATTTTCGGATGGTTTAAAAAATACAGCCGATCTATCCCACTTTACAGTAGAATTCACCAACAAACTCTAGCCATTACAGATCTACATGCACCTCCTCTTTCTAAAACAATGCTGTGACCTGCTCTACTTGCTTCTTATCACTGTGTAAACCCTTGTGCTCAGCTATATACAAACATTAAGTCACTGAAGACAATTGGAAAATCCTGACAGTAACAGTCAGCTGCAGCTGAGCTATTCCAAGGCACAGCTACCTATCAAAGCCATGAAATCACTCTACCTGGAAGGTAAGAACAGGTTAGACAATCTATTTCAATTCTTAACCATCCTTATCATCAGAGAAATACTGATGTTTACATGTCTCCCTTCTGTTTTGGGTAGTCTTATTTCCTGTGGATGCAGAAAATTGTATTGTCTCTTTGCCTGTGGTTATATTCAAGAAACTTCAAGTGTCTCTCTCACATCTTTTCTGTAAATTAAACAAACCCACTCCTTTCAGACTTTTTAAATACGAAACAGTCTATAAACTTTTGGTAGATCAGAACCACCTCAAGATGGCTCACATAGTTCTTGATGAAGGATGCCCGAAAATGGACATGATACTTTTTCAGCCAAGCTTCAGCAGAGCTAAGTAGAGCAGGCAGATGACTTTGCTTGCCTTGTACACAGCAGTCCTGTTTATAATCTCTAGATGGTTTTGCTTCCAACACATGCCACTCTGAACCACAGATTAACTGCAAGGCAACAACGATCACCACATCTTCCTCTGCAGAACTGTTGCCTAGCAAACAATTCATTCCCTAACATGGGGATGTGCCCTTGATAGCTCATAAATAAACACAGCATTTTGCACTTGACTAGTATCTTATTTCAGACCTAGCTGGCAAAAACAAGTAAGATTTAATCCCATTCTTCAATGTTTGTACAACAATTTCTCTCTCACTTTGGCATTGGCTGCATAGTGAATAAACTTAGTCTCTGCTTCACTTTCTAAGTCATTAATAAAAATGCTTAACTCATATTGGATGATGACAGATGTGTGGCTCAGAACATAGGATTGACCTCTTGTTCAGTATATGATTCCTATCACACTTTCACAGATATTTTACTGTGGTTATGGAGACATAGCACACCAATCTCCCAGAATTCCTGGGATTTTCAAGACAATATGAAAATAAAAATCAGGTCTGCTACATCTCCCTTTCTTCAAAATTAGCTCTTTTCAAAGAAAAGCATTAGATTAATTTCCTTTTTTTTTTTTTTTCTTAGTCTTTCCTTCAACACATGCTCAAACCCCTCAGGTCATAGAGAAACTCAGTCATGTTGCCTAGACCACATTTTGCTACCTGTTTGAAAATAAGATACTATATTTCTGGCTGTGTGTTTCTTTAAGGACAGTCACAAATTTGACAGACTTGATATTCATTAAAAATCCTTGTCAGATCTACTATTTCATTCACTTTAAGATTCTGGCAATAATCAGAGAAACGGTCCCTGATTCAGTCATTTGAGTTGTCCTCTTGGTTGTGCTATTTTCCACTTCCAAGCTTCACTTCCATTAGTCCTCTTTCTTTAAATGGACATCACTGACAGCTGAAGAATATTTTTCATTTGATCATTTTGGTTCTCTGCTCTGCCATCTCTGCAGAGCAAATGCAATCCCTTATTTTCTAAAAAGTTAAAGAACTTTTCTATTGGCACATTTCTTTCATGGTAACTAAGCAGGACTCGTGGTTTTTTTACTATGAGTCGGTGATTCTGACTTTTAGACACTTCTTTATTGAGGCTTCTGTTCTTTTTTCTAATCTTTGTGGGAAAATGCACTGCTTGCTTCTAACAACCTCAAAGAGTTTTTTGTTTTACTAGGCTGAGTAGGCTGCTCTGGAAGCATTTCTCCTCAGCTTGAAGTACCACCTCCAGTTCCTCTGTAATATTAACGCTATTCATCAAACCACACATAAAACAGTATTAACAGGTTCATTGTTATTTGGTGCGAGTCTTTTACATCTAGGCATATCTAAAAATCACTTGTTCTTACCTCCACACCTGCTGTGGTGGTAAGTGCCAGCACTCTGGTAATGCTGTGTTTCTCATACAGGGACTGAGGGAGTGAAAAGTTTCCCTGGGCTTATCTCCATGAAGCTGTGCAAGCCCAAGAGTCCTTTTTGCTATGCCACTTACTGGCTTTTCTGCCCTACCTTTCAGACATTTTAACACACTGACATTTTTCCTCCAGAATGTTTTTGTCTCTCTCCCTGATCAAACAGTCAAAATGAGACAGCAGCCCACCACCAATGCCAAAAGATATGAAGAAATTAGTGTTAAAATCAGTTCTTTTGCCCACATAATGTCCTTTTTTCCCCCAAAAAAAAGTAACTCTGTAAGAAAATAGAAAAAAGGAACATTTATTTCAAGACAACATCTGACTGCTCTAACCTTTCTAGCTAATGTCATCCTCATTTTCTAAGGAAAAATTCAAGAAGTAGAATCTCAAGCAAAGGCTTAAGCAGTTTCTGTGGCCTTTCCTTTATATCATCCCCTTCATCTCCACTAGCAGGAAAAGCCCCCATAGCCTTCACCCAGCACCCACACCAGCCCACAGCCAGGACACCAGCAGGGAACAGAATATGACTCTGTCCACAAATTCACCAAGTGTGCTCTGGGACAATCTGTTTGCTCTTCTGGGCTGCTCAGAGCGTAGCCTCTCCAAAGGATGAGTCCTAACAGATACACATCAGGTTCTGTGCTCCATCCAAAGGGATGCCAGCACAGGAAAAGCTTTGAAGGACAGCTCTATCAAAAGAAAATTGCAACAACCACATTCTAAAGGATTCCTCCCAACAGCTTCCATAGGAACCAAGGGTTTGTGGGACAGAAAACAAACAGAAAGTCACATTAAACACCAAGAAAAAATATAGTAAAAAACCCAGAGGCTAGGGATTATGGATCTACAAAGGAGTGACCCAGGGCATGATGACAGCTGCCCCTCAGCAGCAGGAGCCTTTGTCAATAAAACACATTCTAGGATGCTTTTATATTAACTAAAGTACATTTTCAAGAATTCAAGCACTACAGGGGATGAGTTTGCAACTGATTTTGTTAAGAATCATCTTTCTTTTCTCAGGCTTTTTTGTTGAACTGAGATACCATTTCACTATCCTGCAACACTACTCATAGAAGTTATCCACCAGTGATATAAGGAAATAAAGGACTTTTGTCTTGCCTTTATATTAATCTCTTCATCTTGTCATTTTGTGAAAGAGATATCAAAACATGGAATAATATCCCAGGGATCTGTGGCTCTTCAATATTAAATGATCCTTTTGTGAAGGCTTTATCTTATACAGTATCTGTTTCAAGAAAATGCTCATTTCCTACTTAGAGGCCAGTTCTTCTTATCATTTTATAAACATGCATTTTGCAGGTCTTTCAAAGCAAGATTTTTCTCTTTGCACTTTTCTAAATTAGGCCAGTACTGCTAGATGTTATCTGCAGGATATATAGAGGACACTCCCTTATTGCACCTCTTGACCTGCATCATTGTAAGTTTTCTCCTTAAATGCCTAATATTTACTATCTCTATTCTATACACATATTGATGCTTTATTGCACTCATGGTTTACTGTGTAGCTGCCCTTAGAAGCTGTGAATAATCAAAACGACTTTTAGGCAGTCCAGATCAAACAAGTGAAATGTTTCACTGATCAACACCAGAAACTCAGGTGTGAACAAATACAAGCTTGTGGATTACGGATATTTTATGTTCCAACTGCCTCCACTAAGTGGAGGATACAGTGCCACACCGTCTCAGGACAGTAATTCTCCTACAGCTACAGTTAAAATCATTTACAAAGTCTTTTGCTGATCTAAAAGAGTAGTTCTTACATCCAGCAAAGGCCACAAAACAAGACCTCAAGGGTTCATGCTAGAGTGCAGACCAAGTTCTTTCCACCAAACGCAACCGGCCATGGTGGCCATTTCCTTCCTGAATGGAAGAAATGCAGTAAATGCCACTGATGCTCTTTTACCCAGGAGTTACCTGATCCATAAAGCTTGTCGAGGAGAAAACTCCTTTCTACTCTTCCCTATTCATGTGCAAACCCCATCTATACTCTGAAAATAACACACCAAAGCCAGCCTGTGTTTAGGCTAAAGGGAAGATGAGATGTTGGCAGACACACCACGTTCCCTCAAAGCACAGCAGTTGATTCTTGCAGCGATGGGGTAGGAGCTGCCACGTCAGCTGAAGAAGGGTTTTCCCAAAACGACAGGCCACTCGCAGGCTGAACCTTACAGGCACAGTCAATCAACTAAGTAGAATATCAGGACCTTCACAAGAGGAAGAAACCAGTACCACAGAAAGAGCTAAAGATGTTTGGTACACATCCCACATTTAGAAATTTTTTATTGGGGCAATAAACTCATAAGCAATTTATCCTTTGATATTTGGCTCACAATTCCCCATGGAATCGTAAGTACTTTAGAAACCATGATAAATAATCTGTTTAAAAAGTGCATCTGCTTCTTACACAATGTTTCCAGCATGAAACTAAGCCTGAACTTAACAGATGAGTTCTTCTAATACGGGATCATTTTGTGGATAATTCTCCCAAATGACCTCAAATGCTTTATATTTTCCATGACCAAATGAGTGTTTACATTCAAGCTTTCTCACTCTTTCTTCTTGATGGCAGCCCATTTTGCAGAAAGCTGCCCGATTTTAAAATGTGATAAATTCTGTGCAAGAAAATGTTTTCATTTGATTCAGAAACTCAGGGATTGTCACAACGGCTCACCTGCAAACATGAGGAATAATCAGAAAGCTGCCACAAAGAGTACAAATTTAGCAGTAACTTCTTTCTCGTCAAAACTCAAGAGTTAAAATTAGACCCAGAGGTTCTTCAGATCAAGTTCTGGGAGATAACATGGTTAAGAAAAAGGGTGATAGCAAAATGTCTTCAATTACTTTCTGCTGTGATTATATGATAAATGTGTGCTTTTAAGTCTCATGAATAATCTCTGTGAAAAGAAGAGGATGAGTCTAAGACTGGAAAATTTCCAAGTGTGTCTCTCCCATATCCTTTCAGTGTTTCAATTTAACAAAAACACCCACACAGATGGACTTCCATACTAATGAGTAAAAGTACTCACCAGCAATCTAAAAGAGGCTTCTTTAATGGATCCGATGAGGCTTAAGCACAACTACCATTAATTTAACATTTGGTCATTTTCTTGCCAGCATTCTGCCATCACTAACATCAATATCTCTTTAATGACACACAAGTTATTCTTGTAAGTGATTAAACTAAAGTATACCACAATGAAAGAGCTGCTCTTAAGTTAGTCAACATTTTGCTTCCTAAAAGTTCAAGGACAGGATGTGATATCCCTTTTTCTGCCATTTCTTAAGGAAATTCAAAGCAGAGAAAGCTCCCCAGAGCATCCCCAAAGATACAGTGTTACCTCAGTGTTCATTTAATGTTCTTTCTACAGAGCTGAAACACCAAGGCCAAGCACTAAGATTGACTTAGGGTCTAATCTTTCTCTTAAAGAGGGCAAACATGTTGTTGCCTTGCCTTCGCACCAGCATCTGATAGGGCCCAGCCTGGAAGATTGGTCCTTCAGAGTGGAAGCCCTAAAAATCCACAAAAGCAATGTTGTAATACAGCAACCATCTGGAGAAAGATCAGTGTGTCTCTGGAGCAGCACAGAAAAGATTCAAAGCACCAGGCTAAAAGCCAAAGGCCCAAGCACAATCTGGCCCTGCCAAAGGTGAAATGGATTATTAATCCTGGCCAGACTGTGGACTGGCTTTGTTGATATTTTTTTGAAGAAAAGCAACTGTCCTGTACATATACATAAAGAAAGGGACATACTTTATTTATTTTTGACACTCTCCAGGAAGAGTTTATTTTATTATCCCAAATCCAGAGGTCCAACTTAGTTTCTAAGTCAAGGAGAAATGTTTTTTTGCAACACCAAGAAGTAAAGGGGGAAGACCCAAAACCCACACTGTCTGCAGTGATCCCTTTGCAGTGCATTAACTCCTCTCCTGCCAGGAGTCCTGAAGCTTCCTGGGACCTAGCTCCAGAGAAAAACAGAGGGTACAGGATGATAGGATTTCCCTTTATAGAAATCTAGGACTACGGAATAAATTCCTTCATGGGAAAAGCACACTGGCAGCACAACCCATGTTGTGGCCAGAAGCACAGACATTGTGGCAAGTGACAGCAGGATGTGGGCTGCTGAGCAAATGGCAGCCAACGCAAGAAAGATCTCACAAATCTGTACTTACATCTGTAATATTCAAGGAAAAGCCTACAAAGTGTCTGTATAAGTCTCATTTTAAGAAGTGCACACTCAGTTTTATAACACGAGGTACAAAGGATCTGTATTCAAGAATAAAAAAGAGTCATAATATCTGCTTGAAGGGAAAGCTTGATTGTGACTGTTTCCTAGACTATAAGGCATCTAAAGACAGTCCCTGAAATGGAAATGCTTTCTTAGACCAGTTTCTAGGTCAACCTTCTTGAGCAATGACAGAAAATATGGAATCTTCCTGGCAGATTTCATGCATTTGGCCTCCTTCACCTCCCCTCTCTTCTGAAACTCTAGTACTTGAAGCAACCAAATGTGAACTACATGTTATTTACATAAAGTATTACTGAAATATGCACCCCGACTAAAAAGGCAAATCCAAGCTATTCATTGGATTATTTGCCATTTTTAAGAAGTCCTCATCAAGGACTGACAGGATAGGATTCAACCTTGCAAATCCAAACTGCTCATCAAGAGGTTTTTTATAGGCAAGAGCAACACTTCCAGGATACTGCTCATCTCATTCTTTAACAGGTACTAGAAGTGCTGGTGTTGTTCTCTCCACTGGACTGACTGCAGAGAGACCCCAGGATGCATTGAAAACATCTAGAATTAGACTAGACCAACCTCTTCCCTCCTAGGTCAAGGACATGGGGAAAAAGAAGGGCTTGGGACGAGAAAGGTGCAGAGCAAGCCTGGGGATGGGCTGTTTCCAGAGGGACAGGTTGGTGTGGCTGTTCCCACAACGAAGCCAGTACATTCCAGCTGGAATCAGAGCATCCAACACACCAGCACAGGGGTGCTCTCCAGCCCATGGCATCACAGAAGCACTGGTTTGGCTTGACAATGCTAAAATTACCATTTTATTCCCAAGTATTGGCTGTCCTCTCCCATGTGGCAGAACACTTTGCCCTCCTCCACGGAAACAAAAGATTTTCCTCCAATCCTCCAGGTAGGTTACTCTGAAAATGCATCCCTACAGCCTTATCTTAAAGACACAGGCCTTGAGCGAGGAGAAAAGGTTCAGCTAGGGACACCATCAAAAGCTTTGATTTTTAGTGATTGAGCGATTCAGGCGTGACATTTCCTACTCCCTGTTCCATTTCATCCCTTTCAAATTAAGGACTGGATTCAATCACTGGCTTATTTTTACAGGCATTTAATCATAATCAAAAGTAAACAAAAAAACCTGGCGATAAGACAAGCTCCGCAGCCTGCCTTCTTCCTTAACACTGCTACAACTCATTACAAGGCAGTTCAGTTCCGTTGTGAAAATGCCAATACCTATTCTGATGCAATGCAGAAACCTGTGAGGCATCCCCAGCTCTCTCGACAGCAATGAGAACTACTCAAAATTTAAAACAAGCATGAGACACATTCTTACCATTTTAAGTAGCTACGGGAGAATACTAGCAGATACTATTAAAAAAAAAGCTGATATTGCCCTCACTCTAACAAAGGTCTTAGAATTACCCTGTTACTCAATTCTGAATACAATGTTTTAAAAATAAAGTGTTAGTGCTTATCTATTGCCTGCGTCCAAATATTTGTTTTTTCTAAAAAGGGCCTGAGAAGCCAAACAAATCAACAGCTTTAAGTTTCTGTTGGAGTCTAGAAAGGATCTGAAGTTCAGAACAAACAGGGCTTGTCACATAATGGGGAAGAAAAAGGAAAGCAGAATAATAAAATGCAACATCCGCAACTCCCTGGGAGGATCAGAGTTTTTGCATCATGCTCTTGCTAGTTCCTAATTTCAAGCTGTGTATTTTACATAAAAAATTTAGCACAATCATTCTTATTAACTCTGCCAGGAAATTCAGTTCAATCAAATGACTACTTATTATTGTCATTGACCAAAACCATGATTAATATAGAAGAACCCAAAAATAATATTTTGATGACATTTTAGAAATTTCTAACATGAAAGGGAGGGGACCAGAGACAGGGGAGATGATTAAAGAGAATGCCATCTAATGAAATTAAAATTAAGAATTATCTGTGAAATGGAGTTGAACCTCAAAGTATAACATGCAAGAGACAAAATACTTTACACCTATGATACTAAATTTTGGAAGGCAGACAACTTTTCCCCATTCTCTTCCCTTGAGCTGCCCTGGCACACCCCTGAAGCCATCACAGACGTCCTTGAAGCCATCAGACGTCCCTGCTGCTGAGACTGGCAAAGGAAATAATGCATTAATAAATGCTGACCCACACCAGCCCCGTCACCTGTGCCACACGTGGGCAGACACTTCTGAAAGGCCACTGCTGGGGAAATCATAAGCACATGATGCACTTTGAGCCTTTCCAAGCAACCCTCTCTCTGCTGTGTTTCTTTTCACCTTCCTTATGGCAATGCAGGCAAGAGTCAGGAGAGGCTGAAGCCAGCATGGACTGGAACATCACTTCTGACACAGCCAGGCAGCTTCGCCGTGGCCCTGCCCTGCCTCAGCAGCACAGGCAGACACCAGACACTGGGACCTCTTTGTACTGGTGAGGTAGCTCTGTAGTTAGAATTAATAAAAACATAATCATCATTCACTTCTGGAGACAGAGTGATCTTAAATGCCACTGGGAACAAAAAATGATGCTCTTATGGGAAAGACAGCTGCACATCGCTACAGAGGGAAATCATGAGGATGCAAGGCATAAAACTGGGCTGCTGGTGACAGCAATTTTCAGCATATCCTCTGCAGAATTGATTAAAAATATTCAAAGCACAGAGTTAATTCAGCTTCAAAATACAACATGCTGCTTTTGTGCAAACATTTTCATTAAATATTTTCCTGATCATCATCCAGTTCTCCATCTGCATGCCAAAACGGATTGCTGTCATTCTCACTGAGCAACAATAACTAACGTTTCCTTTCTAGCTCCCCTCTCCTGAAAGCTTGTCCTATCCAGTAAGTGATATTTGACTTTAAGCTGATTGAAAAGGTCTGTACTTAAATATTCAGGACTCCTGAAAGAGTCTTAAGAATTCAGGGAGGGACTTCAGTCAGCCTATTCTTACTGGAGATTGTCTTCTGCAAGATGACAGAACCAGAGGGTAAAACTTCTAATATCAAAGGAAATAAATCTCTTCCCACTCCCCAATAGCTTAATAAAATAAATAAAATAAAACCTGAGAAACAGTAAACAAATACCAAGTGAGAAGGTACACCCATTCTGTGAGCCACAGATTGGTGATCTGTTTGCAGTATAAGCAGCAATTCATTCAGCTCTCTAATGAAAAAAACACACATCTCACATGGCAAATCCTAAAGAGCTATCACTTCCAAGCAAGCCTTTTTGACATCATGCACTTCTTGAGGACCAAAAAATTACTATTATTGGTGTGCTACACTCCTATTACCAAGAATTAATGTTCTCTGGTCCTTTCTGTATCCAGGTGGTAAGAACTTTTTCATGCATTTCCTTAGCCAGCAAAGCTTATCTGGATGCCTTATTTCTTTCCTCTCACCCTTCACTGATTTCTGCTGTCTTCCTACAAATTAAGGACAATTAGAAGCATTTTAAAGGTACTGGAAGATTTCCATTATTTTTCTTTAATACAAAAGGGTCATTAGAAAGAGATAATTGCCATCTGCAAAGAGAGATGTAAATCTAGGACTGTTTGGCATTCTAATGAAAATGGAATCCCAAAGGCATTATCTTAATGCTTCTAAAACTGGCTCCCTCTGTTTTGGGAAAGAAAACCCACCACACCAATCACAGCATTCTACAGGTACTGTAGAATTAAACTAGAAGGGTCACTCGTGGCTGCAAGCAGCTGAAATAAAGCATTCAGCAATACATGATGGCTAAACTCAAGCTCCTCCTTCTCGTTATTAAAATGCAATACACTTGAGAAATATTTTATTGCATGCTTCAGAAAGATGGCAACAGTCAATTTGAAATTTATAAGCTCTAGTAAGGTAATCTAGTTTATCCTCCTGGTCACCCTCAGTGTTGATTAGACCCCAACATTGGAGACAAGAAAAAACCACAAATGTAATAAAATGAGAACCAGTGACTCACCTTGGTTACCAAGAGCTCGTGGAGAGGAAAAAGATGGAAGTTTAATGCTAGACAAGTTCTGAGCCTCTACAGTAACTTCTGCTATTTAATGTGCAGAACATTACAAAGTAAGATGACTTTATTTTCCTGTACAGAAGTTATTGCAGTAGCCACAAATGAAAGGAAGTGCATACAGCATAAGAAGATGAAGTATGATATTATCAATAATTGGTGCAGAAATGTGACATAGCACATAAACAAGCTATCTAAGTTATGTGCAATCATAGCAAATCGTAACAGCTAGTCTGCATGTACAACAGGGACAGTTGCAAGTAATTCATCTTGGTCTGCTCCATGTCCCTCTAACAAAATATAGCTCTTGTTGACAAAACCTTTTTTTTTTTTAATCACACAGTTTTTCTGGGAGAAAAGACAATGTAAGAAGAAGATGGTATGAGCAACTCAGATTTCTTCTGAGTCTTGAACTCAGGAGTCATTTGCTTTGTTCACTTCTCACCCTTGCTCTTCTTTTTCCACCCCTCACCCAACAGATAACCTATCAGTACCTAAACAGGAGAGCAAAGAGTAGTGGGAATGTCTTTGTCACTGAGGTCTTTTGTAAGTGTATTTATTTTTTTCCCAGCATGTTTATTTTAAACTGCTTTAAACACTCAGCAAGACCATGTAACTGCTCCCAGCCCTAGCCTGGCAGCAGAGGCAGCTTGCAGCTTGCAGGGCTGGGTTGGCAGTGCGTGATGCTGCAGCACAGCACTGTTCACAGGGCTCACTCACTGAGGGACAGCATCTCCATCACTGCCAGCAGCAAAGGCTGTGTCTGCATCTGGGACAGCGGCAGGGGCAGCGTCTTGTGCACAGAAACCCTGGAGAGGGAGGTCCAGCATTCACCGCACAGAAATGGATTTTGTGGGCAGTGTCATTTCCAGTCAGAGGGGTGGTGTTGAGGGCAGGAGGACACCACAGCTGCAGCAGCTTCTGCCAGAGGTGTTCCCTGTGCTTTTTTTCTTAGGGTCCCAAGCATATACTGGGAGATTCTCCTGTCCCCACGATGGTCCACTGTTCCTCCCCTTCTCTGTCACACAAGTTTATTGCCATCTCAAAGGCTGGCACCTCTTTAATGACACGAGCTCTTAGCATTGGGCTTTCAGAGGACTGGGCATCGGGCATTTACAGGAGTCAAACCACAAAATATGCAAGTTATAAACACAAAGAAAAAAGGGGAGAGAGACCTTCCCCAAGAACACATTGCCGTTGTCTCTCCCAGTAAAAACTGAGCTGTGCCTCTGTTTTCCATCCCACTTAAATTTGTCACTGCTTTGCTTTCTAGCTTTCTAGGATCACACTGGATATGGTCACTGATCCTCTAAGGGATTTTTGTGGGCATCCTACTATTAACAGTGCAATTTGCTTCCCCCTCAGAATCTACCTGAACACCCCTCAGCAGCGAGCCGCTCGGGATGGAGCACATTGCACCTCAGTGCGACACAGCACTTCTGGAATACACAGCACCTCTGTGACCCCTGCCAAAATTACCTGCCTCAAACTAACCAGACAGAAAAAAAAAGAAAAAAATCACATAAAATCTGGCAGCCAGGTTTGAGGGAAAGCTAGAATCTGGCATCTCTATTGGGATTGGGGTGTGGTCTCTCAAAGTTGCATTCACACCACATAGAAAAAACCATACAATTCAAACCAAAACTTTCAAAAGACAACTTGCATTAACCCAAAAAGCATGGGTTTTGTAAGTGGAAAATCTCAGAAAAGATATATTTTTTTCTTTAAAAATGCCTCCATTTTCTCAAGAACTTTTTCCAGTGGCCTGCAGCATTGGGCAGCAGGTTTTTGATAAAAATGAGGGTGCCTGACACCACACTCCCCTCCATGGGAGATATCTCAGAGCATAAGGACGGCTGGAAATGGTGATCTTTTCCCTTCCACCACACAAAACACCCTTCTAGGTCTGTGACACCATGGTAAGCAGCAGGGTGACCTTTTTCCCTAGCAAAAGACACTAAAGGCAGTTCAGATACCATGGAGACCAGGAAAAAGGTGATGGTTCTAAACTGAACAAAATTTTAAAACATGCACTTCAAGTTTTTCCCAAAATGTTTTAGTTTTGACAGACACAGATTTCTCTTTTGTTTCCCAGGATGTGACCACCTCTGACTTAACTGTGCAGGACTTTGACTTCCCCACAGAATAGAGAAATTAAAAAGAAAGCAGGAGGCTGCCTTTCTCCAAGAGCTCTTTTTAAAGTCCTCTTTGCTATTCAGAAAGCCCTGTTTGACACTGATGAGAGGCATGGATTTGGGTTACTAGAGTTGCCCTATGCTACAAGTATCTCCTGATTTTAGTGGGATATTGTTTAAAAAAAACCAAAACACAATATTTTCTACAATGGCTTGTAATCTTAGAGTATAGAACGTATAAAATACAAGCAATCTCAGTCCATTTCCAACTTTATTAGGAAGGAGAGTAAAATAAACAGTCTATAAATTCAAGAGAGTGTTCATACGTGCTTTGTCAGTCATGATCTTTCACTGGGTAGCGTTATTCCAGAATTAAATACTATTTTTAAAAGGAACCTGTTGTTCTCTTTAAAATGTCATGCATTCTTTTAATGCCATACACCAACACTGTACAATGAAAACCATTTTATCCTTCTGGAATTCATACTTAGAAAACTTACTTCTGCAAAAATAAATTATTTGAAAAAAGTTTTTCAGCAGAGGTTTTGAGTTCTAACAGGTTTGTAATGTTTATCTACCCTGTTTCTGGGCTACAGGTACTATGGGAGCATGCTCCTGTTAACAGATAACATATTTTCACTGGAAAATTTTCCTATTAGAAAGAAATTATCTGAAAAAGGTTTCAAAACAATACAGGAATTAAGTGAAAGCTAAAAATTTGTTGACTTGTCTGTATCAAAATTGTTTAATTTTACCAAAAAAAAGACCCCACAGCTTAAAACAAACTTTGTCATGGAATTTTTAATTTTCAACTTTTCATACCAGTTAATGGAAAGAAGTGCTACATAAAGCACATTTCAAATTTCTGGCATCTGGAAAGCCCTGGCTTAAACAGGATTATAGGCATCCCACCATATCCTTTCATAGGACAGTAAATCATATACATCCTCAATGAAAATTTGCTCTCTATCTCTTGCAAAAAGTTTACCAGGATCCAGCAAGTGAATTCATTATATTTCTTTTTCAGATAAGTTAAAGGCAAGATATATCAGAGTTCTTCTCTCCAACCACATACACAGTCTCTCACCTGCCAGAGTAACCATGTGAACAAGGAGGTGCCGTGGAGAGAGGTTTTAAACCGAACAGAGTGTCAGGATTGCCATCAACATTTTCCTCTATTGCTCTAACTCTCTAGAACTTATTTTCATGATTAAGTTTCCAAAGCCTGTTGCAGTACCAGATTTGCAACCTGTTTTGCAGCTTTGGTAGTTACACTTCCAGAACAAGCAGCAAGTGGAGTCGTACAAGACTGGCAAGATCACCTCACATTTCAGATGAGAGAGATGACAGAGAGATGACCTTGCTTGGGCCAAAGGTAGGACCCATTTGCAAATACCTGTTTTGGTGGCAAAATGGATCTGAATTGCAACTGAGTACCTGCTTGTATTTTACTATTTTACAGATTCAGCAGGAGAAAAGGAAAATTTAAGTTGATTAAAAAAACCCAAAAAAACTTCAAAGTTTTCTCATTGAAGTTAAACAAGAAAAGCAGCCCATGGTTTTACTGCAAGAGAAAGGAAATATTTCCATTTGCACTGAAATGGCTATTCCCTGGGCATATTTTCTAACACCATAGGGAAGGGAGGACAACAGCTGTGGTGGTGGCAAGGTGCTCAGCTGTTGGAAACTACAAGCTGTTCTAAGTACACAGATAACCTTGTTGGCCAGGTCTGGATCTGAGGGTGTGCCCTAACCACGAGAATGTGGGCATCCTCACCATTAATTCCTAGGGCACACCTAGTATGTAAGTCTTTTATTTTATTGTTTTTAAAGGAACAGGATCAAAAGGAGTGATAAGGAGTAAAGTACCCTCAAATATCATTTATTTTGTAGATTGTATTACTTTCTTAAGAGATGATTGATGTGGCTTCAAGTCCTTTTGGTCTTGAACCCATTCTTCATTATCACTTCCTAATCAAGAAGAATTACCACTTTAGCCTGAAGCATTTTTTTGTCCAAATCTATTCAGCCAATCATCCCAAATTTCCAAACAGTTGCAGAGAGAAATCACCTTCTATTTTGGGGCAAATTATTTTTAAAAATAACGTTCAACTGAAAAGTATATTTTTCATGGTTTATGTGGATCCACTGCAAAAAAAAAAAAGCCCATAAATAGCACTTTTAGGTTAAGTGTAAGGTATTCCACTCCTTTCTAAGATGAAATAAAATGAGCAAGATGTTGCTAACGTTTTTGAAAGTGGTTTTTTTTTTTGGTGGAGGGGGTTGGGGGGGCCAGAGGGGAAATCCCCTTCCAAGGCAAAATTAAGGGCTTAAGCACATGGTTCTTCCCTGGAGTCAACAAGTTCCTGTGTGCCAGCTGGTGTACAGTTACCTCTTCTAACAGGTGCTTAGACTTAGATACATGCAAGCAATACAACTTAAATTCCCATACTTTCACTGCAATCTAAGCTAAATTGGATTACTTAATATTTGCCATGGGCAAGGAACATGAGCACAGACGACTACAAACAGCTTCTTTACTAAAATACAGCACACTATGAAGCAGCAGTAATATGATTATGCAACTGACACCCAATGTATCCATTGCAGTGCTCCCAAACTCATCATTTCATTAAGTTTTAATTGCTTTTTTAGGCTGCAAATGCAATACTTTAAAGCTATAATGGTCTTGTAATACATTTCCCTTCCCTCACCACATTATTAATATATGCTACAATATTTCACTGGAGTTTAACAAAACTTGTCCTTTGCTGTTAAGACAGAGCATTTAATGTTACAAGATATACAATTACAGAGTCCCTAAGAATACTGTCAATTAGCAAGATGGCTATAAATATGGAAATCTCATTACAAAGAGCTGTTTGAAACTTATTCCAACCAGATCCTGACAAAACTTGCTAAATAATAATTTTATTCCTACCCTATTTTTAAGGAGAATGCTGGTGTTGTAATAGGATACCAGTTGCTCTCACTTCAGTCTTGCAAATACCTTTATGTGGAAAAAAAAAACACTAAGGAAGGTTTAATTTTTGCTTCTAACAGTATAGGAAAAGTTGGAAGGAAAATGAAAAGGGAACATCTTGAAATTATTAAAGCACAATCGTTACAGGGAATCGCCAGAAAAAACAAAGAGTATAAATTGAAAGATGTTTTTTAAAGACTGGATTCTCTAGTCCATTACAAAATTGAGTGTTTTCTTTTTGGATGGATAAGGAACATTTATAAGAAACAGCCCTCGCATAAACTGCAGCAAAGCAGTCAAAAGTACAGCAGGTGTTGAGGGACAGAGGAAGCCTTCTCCTCTGGAGGACCTCAAAACAGACTGGATAAAGCACACATGGATGTTACTTTGTTAATTTGTGAATATTTGTACACAAACATAAATACTTTGCAAGTTTTCCAGCTATAATGGCTCCTTCAGTTTCCCCTGAGGCCAAACTGTACTGCAAAATCACCCCCTCTGGCAGGCATTCCAGATTTCTCATTCCACATTCTACAAGAAAAGTAAGCAGCAGAGTTACTGCTCAGAGGAAATCTTTCTGTAGGGGCAACCATCTCGTACTTTTCTCATCATTTTATCACTGCTCAGGCAGTAACTGTTTTATTGTTAATTGGTTGTAGTTTTAATATCAAGAATAATGTGAATATTCTGTTATGGAAAAAGTTCTCCATCAGCTACTTCAGAGAAAATATATTAAGAAAGATGCTATTGGTTCAATTAGAAAAGTGAAATAAATGCTGTTCTTTGTTGCTTTTAGATCCCACATTTAAAAGTCTAATGAACAACTGCAAAGTTAACAGGGCTGTTATGAACTCAAGCCCAAGCTTGCACACTTTGAGCCAGGAAGTTATTATTGGATACGGAGGTTACCCATGTAGGAGACGTAGTTTGTGCTCCACCAGAGGAAAATGCTCATGCTTAGAAGGGTCAGAAGGTTTTGACTATGCTTCCTTCCCTTAAAGCCCTACACACTGATGGGGCTGTAAGTCTACAGGAGGGACCAGCTGACTGCCAGCAGCTCCTCACACGTGGTCTGATTCAGGGTACATTAGAATTAAATCTCAGAGCTAGGGCCCATAAAATAAACTTCATGCAAGATGTTGACAAAAAGTTGTATTTTTACATTAACAGGATACACATAATACATTTGCTATGAAAATAAATCTCTTTGAGCGAACCAAAAAATGCCCTTATTTCTAATAATAGGAGGGAAAATTACAGTTGGCAAACTTAAGAGACAATTAAGCCAGTGTTTCAGAGAACTCCAGATCACTGCCAAAACAAATATTCAGATAAAAGAACACAGCTTCCACTCCCTGCTTCCTTATTAACTGTGTTTTCTTCTCTAGCCATTACAAATAGTTTTGTAAAATATACTCAAAAAATATACGGGTCTCTGTTTTTCCGTTTGCACTTGATCGTTGTTTCTGAAGATGCTACCAGCTGCTGAAGGAGAAAGCATTGCGCTAATATTCACACTATAAATAATGTAAAAAAAAAAAAGGAAAGCCACTGCACAGCGAGGTTAAATGAGGACAACATGGGAAATTCAGTGTAAGGGACTGTGAGGCCTCTCATTTGGCTTTCCAAGTGCAGCATATTCATTGCATTTTATTAGCTGATTAACGAGGTGTGTGGCAATTCATCTGGAGCTACTGAGGCCCTTTGATCCACCCTTCTTGCAAGCACTTCTCGTAAGAGACAGAAAAAGTTCTTTGCAGCTAAAATCCCCGTGTCTGACGGGATGATGCTGCTGGGGGCCAGGCTGGAGATGGGCAGCACGGTTTCCCCACACCAAGGGGAGAGGTCCAGTTGTCTCCCACACCCCACAGAACTGACCACTCACCCTCCTGGGACATGCTGAGGGTCTGCCGCCCGAGCACTGTGCCAAAGCAGGCACGTAAGTTGGCAGTGTGCTTTCTGTGAGCCACCCCTGTCTCTGTGAGGCTCTGAGGGGTCTCCCCACTGCACGTCTGAACGGGACAGGCAGCTGCATGAGATTCCTGGACACGTGTGCTCGCTTTGGAGAAGCTCTCAGCCTGCAAAAGCCCTGGTTATCCCTGCACGCACAGCTATCAATAACCTCAATGCAAGAATTTCAAAGACTTTTTTCACACAGAAATCATGGCCTCAGACCTGCATATGGTTTGTAGTGTTCAAGCCTAAAAATCTCCAGTATTAAAACCCTTCAGTTTGCTATTGGGTGCTGAAAAAAGCCTCTCCACAAAGTGTCATGAGGCAGACATATGCAGAGCCCACTGGACTGACCATCTGTGGAGCAGCAGCCGTGGAAATCTGGACCCAATGACCCAAGAGTTCTGCTAATCTACAGGCTACAAATGACAAGGTTAAGCTTTGTATGGTAGGGTGCACCATCCTGGCTGAGTGCAGCTGACAGTTGGTGTCTTATTGCTCAATTTGCAGCTTTAGAATGATACAAAGTAGTACAATCTTCACCAGACACTCCTAAAGGCAGAGAATTGCCTCACAAAAGAGGGGTTTTATTAAGTGCTCTCTTTTCTGCCATCTTCACTTTAGACCAAAACCCTAGAAGCTGTCCTTATCTTGTGGCTTTGGATGTCACTCCAAACAACGCAGAACAGCAGATAAAGTGAATCCAGGGGGAGCAGCACAAGAAAGAGGAAGGAAAAGCAAAGTGATAAGAAACAGGAGAGAGAAGCTTTCGTCTTGATCAAGATGAGAGTACAGTGTCTCAGGAGAGCAGCTGGGGTCTCCATTGTACTGAAAGAACAGAGACATGGTAGTTTCACAAAGCTCTCTGAGATGGGATGAGGCAGTCCAAGATCTACACCTGCTGAGCAGCACAGCAACTGCTGATGAGCTTTACAGTCAAATATTATCCAGAACTGAATTCTGTTTTTCTATACAGCTAACATGCTTCTGCTTTTGTAATCAAGAACCAAAATTTTCTAGAAAAATCCTATCTTATTTTAATCTTCTTCTCCCCTAATAACAGGGTGATCTCAGAAAAACCAGGGGCACTAAAACACTCAGCTCATCAGGGTGTGTGCATATGTTCTGGGAAGTACCCTGGGGCCCAAGCATAGCCATCTAGTGCCACATCAAATGCACTTTAGGGCAAACAAGACTTCTGGGGACCAAGCAGAGTGACACGGGCCCTGTGCTGGACTCACAACAGGTGAGACAGCCAAGGTCACCTCAGTTGGTTCCAAACAGTTGTGAACTCCAAATGCCCGTCTCAGTGCCAGGGTCACCTAAGAAATAAATTTGCATTCTCAGAAGATGAATACACATTTTTCTCTACCAAGATGGAAAGGGTATTTTTAAAATGGAAATCTACCTATGGCAGGTCTAAACTCATACCTTTTTAGCAAACAGCAGCTGGTGGAGAAGTACCTTCTGAGTTAAAGTTTACAGGGAAGTGTCATTATGGAGTTGTTCAGTAAGATGGAGGCAAAGAAAGTGAACTCCAGTGACATTCTGAAGGACAGGGGTCTTGCAGGAACTAGGACTACTGCTGCTCGTGCCTCATCTGGAAGGCAGCACTCACTGCAGTTCTGCTGTGAGTGAGTTTCTGAGTTCAATACCTGGAAGCTGATGCTGCTGTTAACAATTAAAACCCAAGTTAAGGTTTATGGATACCTATCTGTAATGGAGTTTTCCATATCCAACACCCTGTGCCTGGTTATTACAGGGACCAATTGTTACTACAATTTTAAGTGTGAGTTGGGCAGAAGTCTCAATGAGGCACAGTTCAGTGATAACTTTCTATTAAGAAATCAGTGCAGAGTAGAACAATAAATGGACTGCAGTGCTAAAGATTTACATATAGTCATTAACACGAAGCCAATGCATTACTTGAATTTTTTAGGAAGGGCATCCTATGCTGTATTTTCTAATAATAAGTCACAAGGGATAAAATGAAGCTAACATGAAACAGTGCTAACAGCCAGTTTCAAACAGAAATTTAATTTACTCCATCCTGACCTGTGTCAGATTAAAATCTTTTTTCCAATAACTTTCAAAATTACATTCTCCAAAGCTTTAATACAGCAAAAGAAGTATATGAGAAACAGGAAAAATTTCAAATAAATGAAGTGGGCAGATGTAGATGAAATCTACCATATAGTTTCTCCACGTTGATATTTCCAGACTGCAGCACTGGTTGGGGACACTGGTGTTTGCTTCCTCTGGTTTTATGTCTTCCCAGGGTGGTGAAGGAAGGGAGGAGGAGCAGTTTATGCTGTGATTCTAGAGAGAGGCTGATGCTGCTGTCTTTTTCAACACGTGGAGTATTTCCTGCAATTCTTGCCATCATTTCCTGGAGCCACAATTTGACATTTCCCTTAGGAAACCTCCTTTGCATCAAACAGATGCATCTTTTACTGAAGTCACTTAACTGATATTCCCTTGACAAGGTACAGAGCAGCATGAGGCAAGACCTATTACTCTATTCTCAAAAAGGCAAAAACTAGCTCTAATTCTGGTATCCCTGCTGCTCATCGAAGTCACAGGTAGCAAAAGTCTCGCTCTCCGTGAGGGGATGTCCTTGCAGGAGGCTTGAAGCAGCTCTGTGCCATCACAAGCAACCAAACACCCTTTTTTAGCTGAGGTCTCTGCACCAGGAACACTGGGTGAAATTTTGGGAATGAATTAATGCTTGACCACCTTGTTCTTCAGCTCCTGATGTGGGATTCATGAACCTTTTAGGTTCAATCTTCCTACCTACCTACCTACCCACCCCTCTGTCACCCTGTGACTGTCTCCCCCTGAGGCAGCAGCTGCTTACCCAGGAGGTCTGTGAGGCTGGACTTCCAAACCAGTGGGGCCAGATTTGAGTACAAAATGAAAGTTCTCCCTCAAGACTTTCCAGCGCAGGTCACATATGCAGTCATGGCATCAAAATCTTTTGCCTGTCCATTTTTGTACAGCTGAAATGCTTGTATCAATGCACAGGCAGTTCCAAAACAACTGATGTGCTCCAAAATTTTCAAAATGATCTGGTGTGCTTCCTCAAAGCAATCTTTTCATTTCAAAATGTTATCTGCATAAAGAGCAAAAATACTTGAAAGGCAAAAAATCCACCAAACCCCTTGAAATTAATCTTCTCATTCAGCCTGAAATAAATGTGCTTGTTATTTATCATCCAGGATTCACTTAAATAGTTTTGAGGACTTGACTCCAAAGGAATGTATGCATTTCTGGACATGCTGACAAACCAGTAACAGCCCAGGCTCACATCCAACACTATCGATTTTCATGGCTGCCAGTGTGAGTTGGAGACATTAGGATGTTAAAAACAGCGCAGCTACACTTACAAGCACTTCCTCACAAAAAAGCACTACCAGAAACAATTGGTGTTACTAAATATATTCAGTAAAACTTGCAAAGCATGCAAAAGCCAGCCATGGCAAATGCCTGCTTAGTAACTGGATCCACTCTGAGATTGTCCTCGATATCCCTTGGCTTACAGGAAAATGACATCCCTTAACAAGGACCATCAGTGGAGGGCGAAGAAGATGGGGAAGTGAGGGGAAATGCTTTTTCATTCTATAATTATAACCTAATTTTGAGATTAAACTGATCATTTATTGACTCCTACCAGTTTGAAAACAGCATCTGGGAAAGAGACAGGACCAAGCAGAGGCAACTGTCGTGTCCTGTCTCTGATACACTCCCAGCTGCTAAGAGCACTGCCTGCCTGGTGGGAACTCCTCGTGCACCCCCAGGTGGGCTGGGGCCTTCATATCCCGCGTGCCTCACACTGCTGGCAGGGACACAGACCTGGGGATGCTTCCAGGAAGCCAGGGTGTATTTGGGATGTCTTTCTCAGTAGGCATCTGAAAACCAAATCAAAAAAAAAAAAAACAAAACAGTCCAAAATGTGACTTAGAACCTCAAAATTTTGACGTGGAGCAGAGGTCCATGAGGATGGCACTGCTTGCTAAGCTGCCCCAGGAGCTCTCCTCATGGCAATGCTCATCCACACTGCTCTTCTACCTGAGCCTGATTTCTACAAAACTGGGCAGAACTTTTCCGCATCTCTCAGCTCTTGCACAAAATCAGAAGTTATTCATGGGGGACTGTGTGGTTGTGTGAGATTCACTCGCAGAGAAAAACAACCTAAAAATAACTTGAAACTAGCATTGGGTAGTTTCTATTTATCCTTATCTTTCAAGATATTTTCTGCAAGTCCAAACAAACTATTTTTTCCTTTTGGATGACAGCTGCACTCATCAGATATGTACATCCCCCACTGAGTATAAGATTAAGACATGCAAGAAACAGGGCAAGAGTCCCTGTGACTTTACGACAGGTGGCAATGGGAGTGGATGAGAGGGTATGGCATCACACCATGGAAAGACCTTTTCCAGCAGCAGAGAGTGAACGTGTGGGCAAGGCCACAGGAGAAGCAGTGGGAAGACCACCACCAATACAAGGCTGATGCAGCCAGCTGAAGGGACACCTGCACTACAAAGTTCCATATCTGAATGAGTAGGAATGGCTGGGGGGTATGAACCTCTTCCCCTGAAAAAAACTCAAAGCACCTGCATGGAATTTAGAAAGTATGAGCCCTGAAAAGGGGGAAAAATAAATGAAGAAATAGTTGAAAATGCAAGGGAAAAAACCTGACACTGAATTCAACGTATTGCAAGATGAACACATTTGCAGACAAAGCCAGACTCTGCACTGCTCAGCAAAAATCAGGAAAGTATCTAATATTTTCAGGAGAATTAGTCCACCAGCATGTGCTAAGGGTATCCAGCCCGAAGTTTTGCAATTCTTTATCTGCTGTTAGCAAATTATTTCTGATTTATTTCCCCACCAAGGAGAAGAGAGGCTAATCTAAAAATAAGCTGTGTGAGCAAAACCACAGAATTACATTCAGAGCTTTGGCACTTGACAGTTTTTAGGCTGCAGTTCCAAACCATCTCATTTTCTTTCAGCACGAAGAAGCAAAATATTTTGCTGAAGTGAGGTCACAGAATACATATGTTTGATAGATAGACATAAATATATCCTTTTGTCCCTACCACTGGGCATGCTGAAAACACTATGTTTAGAATATCAGGATGCCTCATTTTCAAGCATGAAAATCCTTAATTGTTAACATGGAAACACATACTACTCAGGATCTTTCTCTTTCACCTTTGCCCCCTCCCTGCATAAGGCATATGTGGTTACTTTAAGTTTCCTTCAGAGGTTGTGCCAAAAATTTAAAAGTAATAGGAAGGAAAATCTATCTCTCTAGATTGTCATCAAAACAGTATATTTCCAAGCACAATGGTGTGCTATTATTTTTCAAGATTTTCAAAAAGAAAGTGTAGGGTTATTCTGTAAACAAAACTTCACAAGAAACCTGGGTCTCTCTGCAGCAGTGATATGGACTTTGTTAGTCAATGTGTGCTACTAGGTCTTTCCTCCAAAAGAAACCATTTTAAAAGTTTTAATGCAACAAAATCACATCAATTTTTAAACTCTCATACCTCTAATTATAGGTTTGACTTTAAAATCATTATACAGAGAGCCAGCCTTGCCTGCTGTTCATGCATCTGTTAGCATTCCTACCACTGTTGATGTGACAAGAAACCCCGAACACTTCTCTGCTTTTCCTTTTAGTAGAGCTCTTGGTCCTGAAGCATTTACAGCTTTCAGGGAAGACACCTCCACTAGGAAAAGGGAGTTTGATAAATATTCTTCCATTCTTAGTCCAGTTTTCTGACTTAACAAGGGTAATGCCTGTTTCCCTGTCTGTCAGTCCTCCTATGGCAGCACTTTGGGACAGCACAAGCCACGTTCTCCAGGTGAAGTCCAGCAGAGGATGAGTTGCATACCCACAGACTTTGCAACATCCCCGGTTGACAAGCAGAATCCCAGAGGGAAAAAGCACAAAGTGAGTGCAGCACAAGTCTGTTGGACCTGCTGGGCTGGACTGTCACTGTGTGTGCCAGCCAGACCTGGGAGGTACAGGGCCTGTTTGCCCCCTGGCCAAGGACTGTGCCAGCAGCATGGACCTGCACAGGGAAGGACAGAAACACCAGGGACTACCAGCAACTACCAAGTCAAGGACAAGACTCAGGAAGGAACATATTTTGTTAGTCCTTTTTCTCACAGGACAGTCTGTTATTTTATTATATATAAGTTATATATATATATATATGTAAAATAAAACAAAGCTCTGCTGTTTTAGTTTTGGGCCCCACAGCTCAGTGTGCCATGAACAGTCAATCAAGAAACAACATCACAGCTATTAAAAGAGCACGTGGGTGTGGGCATATCTATACACCCCCAAGGAGAACGGTGCTGGCACCAGCAATGTCCGTTCTCCTCAGAAGTGAGGTGGTAAAAGGGTGTGTCTGTGCGTGTCTGTGAGCCAGGGACAGGTGGATGCCCAGGGCAGTGGGCTGGATTCAGTCATTAAAGCAAAGCATTTGCTGACCCCTCCACATCTGCAGTGGCACAAGTTCCCCACCCAGCTGCCAAGCCCTGTCTCCTATCAGCAGACACTATCCTGCTACAATTTTAGCTTGTAAACACCACTCTAGAAAGTGTTCTTTTTCCTACAAATCAAAACCCTCCCAAGTACCTGCTCACAGGGCAGCACTTGCTCAGCAATATATTCCCTCTGGGCTGAGAAAACTACTTGACAACCCAAAGCCTCCTTTCCTCTCCACTGTGTTCACTTCACTGCATGTCAGGGGTTTTAATGGTAGCTGTTCCCAAGCAGACAGCTCATGTCAGTGATGGCTGGCAGGAGCCCCCAGTGTGTTTCCACATTGATGGGAAGTCAGTCTCTCTCTGGAGGGTTTATAAATGAGCCTCTATACTCACAGCTGCCAAATGTTTCATTCTAGGCATCTTATCTATGTAAACCAAACAGATAACAAGGAGAGCAAAGACCTTTGAAATATTTATGAATCAATTAAAGTCCTAAAGATTTCTACTGCACAGTGATAAGGAGCAAATTCTCACATGAGACACCAAGGCATATGGAGCAACTGATTTCATATGAGTTCAGAAACTGTAGGTTTGCCCAAAGAGAAAGGAAGGAAAAATGAACTATATACAGATTTAAAGATAGATACTAGATACCATGAAAGTAATATGCAATAAATTAATGTCACAGAATATACAAACTAAAACAATGTGAAAGATTTATCAGCCAAACCTAGAAACTATAAATACAGACAGATTTATTGATAGAATACTTTCTGATTGATCTGTGTTCTCAGCCATTCACTATTATGCTAATTTTATGACGGCAAAAGTTGTGTAAAAATACAGATAGTACATAACACCACTTTCTTGTTCAATGTGTGCAAAATTTATTCTCCTTTTCCCTGAGTTGCAAAGGTCCTTATTTCTCTCATAAACACCATGTTCGAGGAAACCTGATTGTGAAAATAAATGGCTTCATTTTGTTGCTTTGGTGTACTCAGTTTCATGAAAATGAAGCATGACTTAGCATGAAGGTCATGTTCGTTATGCACAATGGCAGAAAAATTAAGAGAGGGCTGGGATGCACTGACAGAAATAGGGACTTGAAATAGGTTTGAAAAATAACCCAGCGCAGCAGGATCACAGCAACACTGTGATCAGCCCCAGGGGCCTGGATGGTGCCACCTTTCCGACTTTGTCATCATCTGAAGACGTGAAAGGAGGAAGGGGCAGGCAAAGGCAATGCCAGAGTTCCATAATGTCAATCCACTGTTCAACATCTTTCTCCTGAATCAAGCTATGTTCTCCTAACTTGCCTCCTTCTTACTGGTCTTTAAAACTTTGAAGCTGAATTTAAAGCAATCTCGGCTGATGAAAAAGCAACTGAATAAACACACCAGAAAACAAACTGCTTGTCTCCAGACATTGTCACTGCAGGGGCAGGTGCTGCTGGAACACACGTACATCTCGCCACGTTATTCTGGTGAATCTGTCACTGCAGTATGAAGGCAGCTTTTAGTCTGTCAGCCACATTCACAAGGGCGTTGCAGGTGCTTGGCACAGGCTACAAACATACCCAGGTCCTAATTTCAACTCTTTCACTTAGCTGGCGAAAAACTAAAATGTTGTATCCCTTGTATGTTACAGTCTTTCAACGGTGTCACAGAAAGGGGGAGAAGAGGAATATTACATCAAAGCAATGGTACTTTCCATTTCCAGCTATTTTTTTTCACCTACATTTTGTTAACTCACTTGCAGGAACAAAAAAAAAAAAATCACCAAAAAATCCCAAAACACAAAACCTCGCTATCATCATTCCTGAAAACTGCTTGGGCAAAATGCTTTCCCTTTGGAACATGACAGTTCTTTCAGCATGAAACATTTCACCGGATATTGTCAAACCCATATCCTTGCAGAAGAAATAATACTGTTTTCCCAAGTCCTTCTTACCTCCCTGACAGCTCCTAGGCTGGCAGTCAGTCTTTGCCTATGGGAGACCAAAAATCAGGCTCCCAGATCTCCTGACAGCATAAAGACCTCCACAGATATCTATCTAAAACTTTACATGTGCCACCTCTGTAATTGTGTAAAACATCCTGTAGGAGCACTGACTCCAAAATTTCTAACAACCTGTAGAAAATATTTTTCTGCATCCTTCTTTCAGGGTAAATTTAGAGGTCACAGAGCCAGACCCTGCCTGAGCTGGCTCTTTTTCAGAAACAGAACTGAGAGAGGCACACAAAGAGGAGCAAGTGTTCTCTGAGCTGTGCCCTTCCTGGGGAAGAGACAGTTCTGTTTGGGTCAGGAGAACCTCCTCAAAGGGCAGTTTATAAACAACTGTGGCTTGTAAGACCAGCTCACACAGTCTCATATGAAATGATTCATAATTTACGTGAAGAACAACATCAGAGATTTAAATACTTCACTGCAAAAGGTGCAAGAGTAGAGATCTTTTCATTGTTTTGCTCTAAAGTAGGTCATAAATGTCGCACTGGGAGGGGAAGCCCTTGGAGGACAGCAAGGAACCTGCTGGTGCCAGCCACGGGCTGGAGAGCCCTGGGGTCATGTTTTACATTTGTGCAGGGAGCCTGCTGCCCACATTAACATCGCCCAGCCACCACGCTGTGCCTGCACCCATACATTAACTGCTGTTACTGCCTGTTACAGCCCATAAACAGCACAGGGAGAGTTGAACCCACGCGCCATTAGCAGCTGAACTGGGCACGTGGGGAGGCAGAAAGGGCTGCTCCATTGGCACAGGCACCTCACAGAGCTGCTTCTGCTGTCACCTCTCCCCAGCCCTTCTCCTCCACCGGCCAGGGCAGAGGGATTAGGCTGCTTGGCACTCTTGTCCCTGTTTTCTCTCTGGGTGGTTTACTTACTCATCTCCTTTTTATTCACAGTCTCACTGAAATTTATTTCTACCCTGGAGACGGTGATGGTGGAAACAGATGAGACATAAAGGAAGTTGCTTTTGTACAGAGAAGGCAAGAAAACAGTCTCTGTAAATAGAGCATGATATTAACAGGCTGATGCCTGACACTAAGCAAAAATATCCTCTTCTCCAAGAAATTTAATTTGCTGTAAAGATCACCAGATATGTGAGGATCTTTGATCTTCACAATTATTCACCCATGAAGCCTCTTGATCTACATGGCCAACACATTTCCTTTTGGGACAACAATGGAGACTTCTCTTTAAAAGGGGATAATCATGTGTCAAACAGGTTTAAGGGAAGAACTGACATTAAGAAGTGAAGTAGACACAAAAATAGAGCATAATCAGTGGCAAATTAGAAAATTTACATAAAAATTAATAAAAGTAGGAGTTTAGAATAAGAATGTAATGAGGGCCAAGCAGACTATGATACGCTCCTTTTCTGTCAGTATGCTGGCTCCTTGGGAGAAACACAGTTGGCACTTTTATTTCTTCAGTAGCCTCCCTAGTACATGGGGAAGAAGTGGTCTCACTCCCTTTATACTCCGTTTATCGATGAGAAACTGAATGCAACAAGAAATGAGAATTGCCAAAATATTTGGAGTTTAGAAAATCTTGCTTTAACTTCTATAAAGCTTGGAGTGAAAATGCAGCTGCAGGCAGCCTATGCCACAGACTGCCCCCCGTCTGCATCCTAGCCAGCACGAGGAGCACTGAGTGCGGCTGGCAGCCCCTTGGTGCACAGGGCAGGGGTCGCTTCAGCTCTGCCTTGCCCCAAGCACCACAGAGGCATTATCTCCACCAAAAGGGGCAAATGAGTAAACTGGCAGCATGTACTGGTTCCAAGGAAGTATGAGCAAGAACTAGAAAAGGCACAGGAGTGAAGATTCACCTTTAAACACATCTGAAAGACATGTAGCCACTCAGGACCTGAAGTGAGACAAACCAGATGAGTTCTTGGGACCACAGTATAAGGACTCCCAGAGTAAAACAAGCATCATAAATCTTTGCTTCTTCCAACCAAAAGCAACGCTGCCCCAGGTGCAGGCAGCCCTGGGGCTGGGATGGAAATGGCACTGGCTCACCAAATCACCCAGACATGAGCCTTCCCTAGCAAAAAACCTGAGAAGCAGCTGTGTTGCCTTGCCCCAAAAGTGAACTTCTCATTTCAGAAAGCAGCTTCTCTGGTGCTGCAGCACGGCTGCTGACCTACAGTTCAGTCCCCCACTCTGCACAGCTGCTGCTGGACTTTTAGAGGGAGAACAATTAGTCAACAATTTAAGGTTGAAAAACAAAGTACTTGGTGACATAGAAATGGTAAAATGAGAAGCGTATTCCCTTTCTCACTTGCAGTTCGAGTCTCTGGATGGACTTTGAACAAGTCCACAGCTCCTCAAGTAATGAATTATCAGAATAACACTTTTTCTAGCCTATCTCAATAGTCATCAGCATTAATTTCAACAGGATGTTCAATATTTTGCAAGGCTATGTATGTGTCTATATCAATATATTTGTGTATATAGAGGGGATATATGTATATATATGGTATGTTAATTTGTTATACAGTCACATTTTCTCATCCTTAAAAGAAATTATTATTTTAAAACTAGATGTTAAAGTTAACAGAAAATTAATCTGGGTACATTTTGAATGCAATGAGATTTAAAATAGAAATTACTGTTTGTTATCTGAATTTCCCCCTCCGAAATGTGAATCATATGATCTAATTATTTTACCAGTATATAAACAGTTTGGGTTTCTTCTCTGGCACAAGCTATGAATACACTCTTTTTCTATTTCTGTCCTGTGTAAACACATTTTTCTCAGGACATCCATATTTCAGTACATGGAGGGTATTCTGCAAATAGCACGTCCGTGAAGCCATACGGATGGCAGTAAGCCATTTATATGCAAAGCACTGAAGTTTCAAGCCATATGCTTTTCATTTAACGTGTACAGTAAAATTACTACACCTGGACTAAATCCAAACAGAACCTCAAATCCCAGATCATTAACAACTTACTTTATGTGTTTATGCTACAATTCACATCTGACATAAGACCATAAGAAGCCATAACAATAAAATGCCATAAAACTACACAGTGCTGTCAAATTGAAATATCTCTTAACATAGATGTATTTATCTGACTTTAAACACATTTGTTTCCAAAACCATGTCAATATCTACTATAATATTATATTTAAAGTTCCAACGATGTTAGTCACATCAGAACAGTCTGATGAGACGCTTCAGTGTCAGGGGTTACAAGCAACAACAGTGACATAAATGTCTCAGGTTGTGAGATCCCACCTGGACCTCTGCATCCAGGTCTGGGGTCCTCAGCACAGGAAAAACAGGGACCTGTTAGAGCAAGTCTAGAGGAGGACCACGGACATGATAAGAGTGCTGGAGCACGTATCCTGTGAGGACAAGACTAAGAGAGCTGGAATTGTTCAGTGTCAAGAAGATTCCAGGGAGACCTTAGAGCAAGAAAGAAAAATACAGACTTTTTTGTAGGGCCTGTTGTGATAGGAGAAAGGGTAATGGTTTTAAACTGAGAGAGGGTAGATTTAGACTAGATGTAAGGAAGAAATTATTTACTGTGAGGGTGGTGAGGCACTGGAACAGGGTGCCCAGAGAGGTCGTACATGCCCCAACTCTGGAATGTTCAAGGCCAGGTTTGATGAGGCTCTGAACCACCTGGTCTAGGAGAAGGTGTTCCTACCCATGGCAGGGGGTTGGAAGTAGATGATCTTTAAGGTCTCTTCCAACTCAAACCATTCTATGATTCTACGCATTAGCAGTTTCTGTTTATAAATGTATTATTTATTACACACAGATACTTAAAGTGATAAGACCAATATGATTCTGACACCTTATGGCATTGAGATATGGCATGTATTGCTATATTCATGTCATAAACTGATTTTTCTGAATTCATGTGAAAACTGAAGAATTGTAGAAAATACAATTTTCTGGTGCAAAAACCATTTCTATTTTCTTCCTGAAACAACTGCCCATAATCAATATCACTATAAATTAAATCAAGCAGTTCATCAACTCCTTCTTTCCCATTCCTTCTTCTAGGAAGTTAGGGGCTACTTTTTACTTTCCTTTAAATAAATTGTATTTATATTCAATGTTGAGTGCTATTTCACAACACAACAAAGGAAACATTTAGTTTCTAAGCTGACAAATGCTTTGATTTTTCAGTAATGTGTCTCCTTGTTTTTCCAGCTGGAAATTATTCACTGAAGGTGTACCTCATTTTTATTCCATGTTCTACCACACTCTCTGACACAAATTTACTACTTCTTAATGCATTGTTTATTTTATTTGATACGATAAGTCATGCAAAACACTCAATATAGGCCAGTAGAAGAATGAAAAAGAGAAACAAATGTTCAGATCTCATCCATGCCCTGTATCTAGAATTATTAGCTCACATATGTGTCTCATCTGCCTCAAGCTGAGTTTAGAAAGAGTGTAAATAAATTAACATCATCTTTGAAAGCTAAGGGGGGCAATACTAATACATGAAATCCTGGAAAAGAGCAATTTCTGACTATAATCTCTAAATATATAGAAACTATTCTTCATAATTTGTATATTCATTATATGATAAAGGATTTACATGACGTCAGCTCTAGAAACGCTTTCAGGAATGGCCTTGATAGGGAGTCAGAGGATTTTAGGATGCGTGATGAAACACAATTCACCTCTTTTGTACATTTCTTCAGTGGCAGTAACATTTTTCAGAGTAAAAAATAATTTATTCCCTTTGAAGGAAAAAAAAAGCTACATATACAAGAATAAGATCTACCAGCTCTTCATGCCAAATATAATCATACTTATGAAACTGATCTATTTAGAAAATATAATACCACTAAACCAGTTGTTATAGTTGCTTAATCCAAGCCCTTCTCGTTAAAAACAGATGGCACATGCAAGAATAACAAAACACATTCTGAAGGGTATCTGATGAGAAAGTCCATTAACTTTCATTAGTTTCTTATATATACAGAGCAGGAACAGCTGGACCACAAATAATTACAAAATATAAACAGAATGGAAGGCTGAAAGCAGAGACCAGTTCACAACATGTATGGACAAGTACTTTTACAGATTTTGAGTCGGTTTCAGCTCATTGCATATCCTTTATTTGTCTAAGTTATGGTGTGTTAAATGAGAGCTTGGAAAACATTCAGTTAGTGATAATTGCTGCTTCAGTGACCTCTAAGATAAAATGCCTGGAATGAAAGAAAATCCACAGGAGAAGGAAAATTATGAACTCTGTTGAGTGGCCTGAACCCCACACCTTTATTGAAGGCAACGAGAGCAGCTGAGCTGCACAAGGGAGGAAATGGCAAAACATACAGCGACCACTTGAAAAACGTCATGACGTGTCTGAAAAGCAGAAAGAGCCGAGGCCAACCAGGGCACCATTCAGCAGCTGCAGCTGGTTTTTACATACCGTGGACTGGAAGGAGGCAGCACCAGAGATGGGCAGCAGAGGCCATATGTCAACAGCTCCATGCAGCCTCTTTCCCTGGGAGCTACCACGGTGGTGACCACATCCAACCCTGCTGCAAAACACCCACAGCACCAGATACCTCTCACCCGCAAATCCGTGCTGGCAGCATGGGGCACCAGCTTCCCCAGGGTCCCCAGGCATCGTGCTCCAGTGCACCAGCCCAATATCCCTCATCCTGAAGTCTGCTGGTGTGAATGCCATTGCCCCTCACATTCCCCAGGCAAAACCTCATCAGCATGGTACAGCCATAGGCACTCTGCCAATATTTCCCACTGCATCGTTAATGCCCAGGGAACATGCCCCTGCTCCTTGGGCAGGGACTGCTGCTGAAGGATGGGCAGAAACCACAGTGCCTCCACCACGTAGGCAGACAAGGCTTCCTGCATCCAGCAAAACCAGGGCACTGCTCCAAGCCCCCTTCTCACTCAGGAAGTGAGTAGAACACTGTAAAAAATTGCTAAACTTCATCCCACTTCAGCCTGGATCAAAATGTACAGCTTTTCAGCAGCTATGAGAGCTCTTATCCCTTCTGCACAGCACTTACAACACCTCCAGACAGGATGCAATGTAGTAAATAGACCAATTTCTTTGGAAGCCCCGGAAGCAACATGTGAGTTCTTAGTGAAGAAATTTACATTACTTCTTCATAATAAGCATTCAAGGAGGAAAAAACAGCATCTGGAGTTGACTCGTCTCTGAGATCATGTATTCGGTCACAACCTCAATATCCTTCAACTTTCAAAAGGGGAACAGTTTACAATTTAGTCCTTTTCCTATAAAGTCCTTTTGGTTTCCTTCCTATTACCCTTCTCTCTGACATACATATTCTAAAAAATTGAACAGCATGGGTCTCCTGGCCTTTCCTGAGGCAGACATCTCCCTCTGCCTCTCCCCTGGCTGTAGTCCTGTCGCCTGATATGGCCAGCTGCCAGGAACACCAGGGAACAACCCCATTGGCTTCCTTCTCAGAAGTGTAAAAAAAGGAAACTTTGTGTGAAATGGGACGCTGTGTACTAAACAGATGTTTCCAATACACTTCTACTATTTTAGGATGGATTAAACACTTTGCTTTCCCTGTATCCTGAAGGATGCTGGAGGCAAAAACTCTCCAAGTTCCCAGAGTAACACTTCTCCATAGCAGAGGATCACAAGAGGAATTGGGCTGTAAAGAGTGTCTATGACAGCCTTCAGTCAAAAGCAAAGCCTGATGTGAAAAGAGCCAAAGGGAATTTTGGGGGAAGAAATAAACACTGTAGTAAAAAACTAAACAAGTGTGTGCAAGAAACAATGATGTGAGACACATGCAAAGGCTACAGAGTGTATGCAATTGGTCTCTCTCCATTAGAAGTCTGCTTTAAATTCCTATTTAACAAGAACTGCAGCTTTGCTTTGATTTTCTCTGATCACAATATAACAGCACTATTATGAAAAGTAACAAATTGGCATTTAGAAGACATCTGGAAGAATTATCTTCTCCAGTTGGCCTTGATGATAAATTCAGGCATGGAATACTTTCATACTCTTATTATCTGCTTCCTTAAGCATTAGCATTGCCTGCAAATCCAAACGTACCCTCCTTGGGACAACAGTGCACTTCAGGCTGCGCAGCGGAGAGTGGAAGGAGCATCCACACCTCCTTGAGAGCAGCCTCCATCAGAAGCTGGGAAGGGAACAGGATTTCCTAATTGGGCCTGGAGCTGAAGACCTGCCTCAGAGCTCAAACAAGTCCATGGGGTTGGACAAGGTCACAGGAAAGGTCTCCGCCATGCAGGGAATTCCAGCAGTACCTTCTGCTATTTCTCAAAGCACATGCACAAAGCACATTCACATGTACAATGAACAGAGGAGTTCTCCTCAAGGCCAGGGCCTGTGTTTTTTATGGATGTAGCCAGTATCCTTCTCTGACTCTCAACGTTTAGGCAGCCATTACTGGATAAGAGGAGATTCCTACAACCTGGAAGGCTGTAATAAGGAATTACAGCGACCTGTTTGGCTGTCCCAGCCCCTACATTCATAAGCCAGTGGCCGTGCTTGCTCACAAACTTCTCACCAAGCTATAGAGCTCTCTTTAGCAAGCAGCATGAAGCAGTTCTTGCCAGAGCTGGCCCCTGGCTAGTGCAGAAGCCAGCCCAGCCCAGCCCAGCCCATCCCACCTGGAAAGCAGGGGCTGAGCAGCTCAGGAACCAGGCTGGCTGCACAGCCCCTGGGGCCACCCCGACAGTCAAGGAGCACCACCAAAGCCCAACCTTCCCAACAAAGACCTGCCAGCAGGAGAGCTTCTTACAAACAAACATAAAATGCAACATTTCAGAAGAAAACACCTTTACATTTACAGAATTCCATTAAACCCATTGGCAAACTTCCCACCAACTGCAGCAGGATGCCAGGATTTTACCCTTGATAATTTAAGTAAAAATACCCAAAAAATCCACATAAATAAGATGAAAAACCCAACAATCAAACAAGATACTGAGAAGTCCTTTGGGGATCTTCACTTAGGGGCTATCAGACACGCACATACCATTGCAAAGTCCTTGTTAAGCCCAAGTGCTGTCTCACGCTTTTCTTCTTCAGCCATGTAGACACTATAGTGACATCTCCAGAGATAGGAAACCATCTCTCTCTTTCCCTGGGGGTCCTGTGGACATCTGGTTTAAAATGGTGCTGTTTTCTTGGGACTCTTCACAGGGATGCAGGAGATGTTGCTGACTGGACAGAGTGGAGCTGCCTATCACCCAGACCAAGGGAGCACAGTGCCAGAGACAGAACGGAAGAGCTGGTTCCTGGAGAGTTTTTTCCAACTACAAGTCTAGACAGGAAGCTTGAAAGAAAAAGAGTTGCTTTATAGAGGTTCAGATTTGATTTTTTTCCTTTTCAATTAACAGGATATTCCTTTTACATGATATCATATATTCTATATATGATAGACAAGACAGAGTGACTCAGGCACATTAAAACTTGTGCTTTCCTTTTATTTTTCCATTACATAATAAAGGCTATTCATATTTTTTAATTGCCTACACCTAAACAATTTCTGGAAAATGACACAGCAAATTTTCTCTCTAAATGCTGCGTTAAACTAGAGTTAAGATAATGTTAAAGTAATAATTAAGATAATTTACTCATTATAAGTAAATTACAAATAGAAATATAAGCGCCACATTTTCATTTCCTCTGAAACAAGTACTATTATCCATTAAAAAAGTCAAATTCAAGTGTAAATTGGAAATCAAAATATCAAGCATTGTTGCAGAAATGTATAGGAAGGACAGCAAAGGAGCAACTATGGACTTAAACCTCCTCAGGTTATAAATGGTTTATATGGTCCCAGACAGTACTAGAACAAGGTGTTGTTTACATGGGGATCTGAGCCCGATTGCCTTGTGGTGTGATTTCTTTCCTTGTCCTTAGATAAAAGATCTCTGGGACCACATCCAGGTCTGATAAAACATTATTCCTTAAAAAAAAAAAACCAACCAAACCAAATCAAACAAAAAAAAAAAAAAAAAAAAAAAAAAAAAAAAAAAAAAAAAAAAAAAAAAAAAAAAAAAAAAACAAAAAAAAAAAAAAAAAAAAAAAAAAAAAAAAAAAAAAAAAAAAACAAAAAAAACCAGCAGCAAAGACATTAGCAAGAGAAAAAAAAAAAAAGGAGCAAAATTGTGGTGACAATGATTGTATGTCCCAATATTTCAGTCAGTAAGTAAGAAAGTAGCTAAAAATTACATTTGGGAAAAAATCACTTCATATACCAGTGTTTTGAGGAGTAGAGGGAGTGGCCCCTCTAGCCACTTTAAGGGGTACTCCTCAGTTTAAGGAAGCAGTAGACAAATTTCAATTTGTGGGATTCTCCAGCTGCAACCAAAGTGCAGGCTGCAAAGCTGCAAATGGGGAACAGGAGCAACATACCAAAACACAAAGGGTGAAAGGACATCCCAGTGAAGACCAAGGCCTTCAAATGCCTCCACAGGTCTGGCTGACATAAAAATTTACACCTTATTTATGCACTTAAGCAAGTTAGCAGTGTAGTCCCCAGACATTTGATTCAACCTTGACTCCAGCAGCGCATCCTGATGTCCCTGCCCATGGCAGGGGGTTGGACAAGATGATCTTTCAAGGTCCCTTCCAACCCAAATCATTCTGTGATTCTATGTTCCTGCCCTTAGCATCTGATCTACTTGCTTTATAAAAAAAACGCTGTAGTCAGCATTCATCCCAGAGATCAGCAAAGCCAGCCCAAAAATGAAAAGCAAGGATAGCTGCATGGGGAGGCGAAGGTGGCTGAGACTTTGCCACAGCAGTAGCCCACAAGGAGCACACTGCCAACCCAACACTAAAACTCACTGTAGTTGTACTTGCAAAGCAGATGGAAGCTGAAGTGCTGCCTGGAAAGTACCGGTGTTCTCTCAAGGCACCGTTACATAGACAAGAAATGGAAAAGTATGTTGTTTACTGTAAGCTCTGCTTCAAGGACACTTTTTTATTCATGTCTTACTACCTAACTAATAATCACATTGAAGTTGCTATGTTGAATCAAGGGCAAGGTACAAGGCAAGCAGCTGTAATGAAGATCTCTGAAACTGGAAGCTAAGAATATTTTTTTTTGTATTTCAGAAGCAAAGATCTTTTATCAAGATTGCAGCAAAAGTTTGTATTTCTTATTTTGCAGTACTAGAAGAGCAAAAGCAACACTGGAATAACCAGATGAAGTAAAAAAAATCTGGCATTAGAAAATCTAGTTCACTATTTGTGTGAGGTGTTATAAAATATCCAGAAAATAATGGCTTCCATGACCTTAAATATATCTTCATCATTGGCACACACAGATATAAAGCTGCAAAAATCAGTATTTGGTGCTTTTATTTTGTGGGGCAAGCAAAATACCACTCAAAACGTGTTGTTACAATAGTAAAATATTGCTCCATTGCAAATATTCTTCAGTTACTAAGTCATTTATAGGAATATTGTAATAAGACATACTATTTGACTGACATGGAGGTGGAAGTTTCATAAAGCATTACTGAAAGCTAAGTGAAAAACAATTCCGTTATAAAAATTCATTTGAACATAACAAAAGGAATGTTCCTGGAAGAAAATCACTACAGTGCAGATGGTGAGCTGCTTGTAAAATGTCTGATTAACCAAGACAAAATTTAGAAGAATGCTATTTGTTTCTTTCCTTTGAAAGAAAATCATGGGCTTTGAAGGACTTTGCTAAAAGAGGCTGAAGCATTTCAATACCACTCTGGTAAAATTAATTCTTTAATAAGCTTATGATGCTTAAACTCTCTGTCCAAGGAAACATGCCATTCTTAGGACGGACAGAGTAGGTGGAGGCTAATTTCCTAGCTGATCCCAAGGCAGGCTATCAAGCATCCCAGAAGGCATTTCAAGCCAAGATGAAGCGTGTCCATGCGCATATTTCCAATTGGCACTTGGCAAAAGCCATGCCTGCAGCTTCACTGGTGTGTCACATCCCATGTGCTCAAGTGTACCTCACATCACCTGTCCCAGGGCTCCCTCCTGCTCTGCACCACAAGAGATTTATTCCCAAAAGAGTTTTGAGCGTGGGGTGATGACCACAGGCACAATCACAACCTCCTGCAGAGTCTGCAAGCACCACTAAGACTGATTGCTCCTGGAGGTGCTGGGTTTTGCTTCATGAAGGTGCCTCTGCTTCCTGCTAGCCAAGACAAGCATTGGTTCTCAGTGTGGAAAGAGAGCAAGGATGGAGCAGGTACTGTGACTCCTTTGGCAGAGGGATTGTCTTTGATGTTTGCCATTCCCCTTATCTGTTTTTATCTGCTTTTTGTTGCTATTGTTGCCTGACATTATATATTATTTCCTTATTTAATATTTTGCTTTGTGGTTTAGTCAAAAAAGATGCAAGGAGCAATACTAACTCAGTTTAGCCCTACATAAATGTTTAAGGAGGCTTACTGCTGGGCCACCTATATGTTTCAATATATAAATTTATAACATAAATCCAGCCAAATGGGAGAAAGGATAAAAAGGCAAGAAAATTATCTTAAAAAGCAGACACAACAAGACAGGTAAGTTGGTTCACTTTGAGCTCATTGTTTCTGCTACTTTGAAGGCTTCTTGGTCCTTCTGGCTATTCCAATGACCCTTCCTGCAGCCCGACAGCTTCCACCACAGCAGATGGCTTGTGCTATGCAAGTACACACAAAGATCAAGGGCTTGAGGGATTGAGAGCCTCCTGAGTAATTCCTGATTTGCTGGGGTAACAATTTCAGCTACATTGAGAGATGAGAATTTGATCCTCTGTCCTTAAAGAGATTAGTTTTACGAAGGAGTTATGCAATTCAGAAAAATGAAGGCTGTGGTCCCGCATTCTTCTCCTCCTGTTTTACTGTATTTAGCCAGCCTGTCGTACCATGGTTGTATGTGGTAAGCAACTGAAATGTTCGAGTCTACCCAGGGCATTTTATAGTGCAAGGGCATGCATGGGCAATAGCTGCTTCCACATATGATGCAATGTGACATCAGTGCCAAAAGTCAGCATGCTGACAAGAAATGCACCAGCACCTAAATTAAGTAATTAAAATATTCTGTATTGCAAAAATCACATCAATCTCAAAATTTAAGGCTGCCTTCACAGCTGTTTGGGCCTGATGAATTCCCATAATCTCTTAAATAGGCTGTCCTGGTTTGAAGGACAAGTATGTGCTGAGGAAGGCAGGAGCCTCCCTTGGAACGGAGAATGTGAACCCCTTCCCTCCAAATTATTGTAATTTTGAAATTAAGGGGCTTTCAGGCAAGGATATAGGAATAACAGTTGTTTACTAGTATTTATAATAAAGTGAACAAAAAAACCAACACTTATGGTATTAACAGCAAAACAGAACCAGGAACGTGGTCCCAGCCCTCTGGGCCTGCAGGCACTGTCCCCTTGGGTGCAGTGAGGGTCACAGCCGGCAGGGGGCGCTGGTGGCACTGGGTGGGCAGGGCAGGTGCGATGATTCCCCCGCGGCTGCAGGGGGCGCTGTGGCGCGAGCTCCAGCAGGCACGGGGCACGGCCGGGAGGGGAAGGGCTGGAGGACAGGCAGGCTTTGCTTCAGGAACGCTGTCGATCCCGGCGCCTCAGCAGGACTCTCGG
>WEKY01051551.1:65843-110191 GCA_013390045.1 Picathartes gymnocephalus
AAAAAAAAAAATTACATAAAGTAGAAAGTTTCTGCTTCTATAATTAGAAATTTCTGATACAAAACATATTTTAAAAAGTTTGCAGCCATCTCTACAAAAGCTTCTCCTTTTGTACTCACAGTCCCAGCATGCGCTCTGTAAGTGTGCAATAGCTTCAAGGTGAGAGTAAATTTTAGTGTGCTTCTCCTGTAAAAAGCACATACAAAAACAAAGGCAGAAGGGAATTCCAGCTGCAAGGACCCTCTACGCAAACACTGAGAAGTAACTGCAAAGAGTCCTGTTTCCCCCATGGGATGGAAACACATAAATTCCAAATAATTCAAGGTGAGCCAAAAAGAAAAATTGCCCAGGCAGGATAAAAAATTTCCAGCTGCACACTGACCACAATAGAAATCAAGACAACTGTTCAAAGAGCTGTGCCAGGCCTCCAGATGCTGCTCCTGGCATCAGAAAATCTTCCACAGTCCGATAGCACCTGGTTCCAGGGATGGCAGCCAAAGCCTGCCCATAAATTAGAGAAAAGGAGAGAGAGAGAGGGAGAATTGACAGCTCACCCACCTGATCAGCATCATTCCTTCTATACAGGCATATACATGTGAGTTACTAATCATTTTTATATTAAAAAAACCAAGATTGATACCAGGGCTTATGACCTTGGAATGATTAGGACTGACACCTGCAGAAACTTCACTGCTCATGTAGGTAGGGCCACTGGAGACAATTCTTTACGATACCTGTATGAGAAAGAAAAACTGCTTGAGAGCATGGAGCCAGAGCCCTCCCTCAAGTTTTTCACTATTTCTGCAGGGTTCTGTTTTAAAATGTTCACTTCTTTGATTACTGGAGCAATCAGGGCTTTTCAAATGTTCTGTGCATCTGTACCTATCCCCCTTCCTTTCAAACCGCTGCCTACCTTCTGCTGCTGTCATCCTCCTTCAGCCTCATGGCACATGGTTTGGCACTACACCAAGAAATTGCCTCAAACTGAATGGCTGTTATGTATGAAGAAATTGGAGGCAACTTGAAATGCCCCTATAATTAACTGTCCCCAAGGTTTGCTTCCAGGCAGTTTCACGCGTGTTTGTGGCTCAGAAAACACATGCTGTATACACTCCCCCCACTCCCAGCAAGTTGAGACTGATAAAACAAATCACCAGTGCAGGAGCTTAAGTTTCCCCTCTGCTCTGCCTCTCTACTTTTCTCTGGTGAGAACCCAGCTGAAGTACTGTGTCCAGCTCTGAGGGCCCCAGCACAAGACTGACATGGTCCTGTTAGAGTGGGACCACAGGCTCCAAGGCTGGAGCCCCTCTTCTATGAAGACAGGCAAGAGAACTGGGTTTTCTCAGCCTGGAGAAGAGAAAGTTTCAGGGAGACTTCATAGCACCTTCCAACACCTGAAGGGGGCTACAAGAGAGCTGAGAAGGGACTTTTCCTAAGGGCACATAGTGACAGGAAAACAGGCAACAGTTTTAAAGAGGGAAAGCTCAAACTAGACATAGAGAAGAATTTTTTTATGATGAGTGTGATGAGACACTGAAACAGATTGCACTGCTGTAGATGCTGCAATCCTGGCAGTGTTCAAGGCCAGGCTGGATAGGGCTTTTAGCAACCTGGTCTAGTGGAAGGTGTCTCTGCCCATGACAGGGATCCTATGTCCACGGGGTCTTTAAGACACCTTCAACCCAAACCATTGTGTGGTCCTGTGATTCCAAGTAACACGTGGAATTGGCAAATAGAAGTAGTGACTGACAGAGTGCAACTCAAAGGATCTGAGTTAGGTGTCTGCTCCTGGACACATTTCAAGAAGCCAGAGTTCAGACACTGTCGTGACACGTGGTAGAAAAACTGTTGTGGTTTACACACAGATGGTGACAATTAACTATGACACTATATTCAAGTTACATAGGACAGAATTAATTAAGATGGAGTATCACCAGGAGGAAGAAAATGTCCTCTGACATGAAAAGGTTACAGAGGGAAAATTTCCAGGATGGACAGAGTTGAAGTGCAACTCAGCCACGGGATCCCATTCCCAGGCCTTTGCTAACAGCAGCAGTAAATCTAATTCTCTGGAGAGAGATAAGCTTGTCCTTAATAAGGGATGTGGGCTGTATTAGCTACAGGGTGCATGTTCCTCTCTCTTACATGGAGAAAGGGATGAAACAAATACCGTGTCCTGGTAATGTCAAATAACCCAAAAAGAAAAACAGTATGGCCATTTTTATTTTCCAGTAACTCTCAGTAATATTTCTATTAGTATCTCCATTAAAATTACTTAAATTTCCATTAAACTTGTGTGAAATCCTTTGCCCAACCAGAACAGTCCACAGGTGTAGCCTGGCCCAGTGTCAGGTCCCCAGTCCCTGGTGACACCCAGAGAGGAGAACAAGCTCACAGCAAGCACAGCCATACAGCACACTCCCATCCATGCCCCCTGAGAGAGAAGCCTCTCCAGCTGCCCCCACATCCCCAACACCTGAGGGGCTGGTGTGCAGAGAGGAGCACCTGGCCCTATATACCTGTTTGGAGGTGTTACTTGGAACAGATAAGACTCAGTGTTCCTTTGCACATGGAAAACATTTGGTGTGCTTCCAAAGTCCATCTTCTGGGTGAGTGTCACTTAAATTCAGCTCGAGGGCCCTGAGGCTACTCCCAGGAAAACCAAAGCACAGGAGGCAGGGATGGATCAGGCAGCTGCTTCAAAAATTACTTCTGTTTGTTCTTTTTTCCTTCTCTATGACTCCTAACTTTTTTTTCCTTCTTTTTTTGACAACTACTGAACTGTATCTGCAAAATTATCTGTTATGAACCTAGTATCTTACTCCTAATGCACAGCAGATTGCTTAGACCCTCTATCAGCAGTGAAAAATCAGACATTAGAAATCTGAACATGCCCAGCTTTTTCTATGTTCTTTTAAGGATCAGAACACAATTATGGTCAAATATATCCCATCCCCAAAAGCACAATTATTCCCTCCATCAGATTTTCTCTCAACATTCCTGATAACCAGTGAGTTTCAAATGAACTACTTATTTTGACTAAGTGTCTCAGAGGAAGATGTTATTTTCTTCCACTTTGCAAAATAAAAACGGTATGGTTGGAGGCGCTGGGCAAGCCAGAGTGGTGAAAAGCAGGAAGAGTAACTGCACTCTTACAAAGAAGGTCATCACCTCAATAAGTCTGGCTGCTGGCATCTCTGCAGGACTGAAAGGAAGTCCTCTATGCCACCAGAGAAGTTTCACAAGCTCCAATTGCATCAAGCTAAATAATCCAGTCTCAGGAAAAGAGGATCCTTGAGTCAGAGGCAACATGTGCGGTTCATCACAGCTCCAATGGTCCCTGGATCAAAAGCCGAGGCATGCCAGTGATCCCAGTTGCACAACATGGAAGAGGCCCCGCTAGAGATGACAAAAATCATGTCTCACCAGCCCTTTGTGGGTCCTGCCTGTGTGCTGCATTTGTTTTCCTTCTTGACCAAATCTGATCCTTATAAAAGCCATTATGTATCAACCCTTGCCTAGAATGTTGTTCTGCTAAAAAAACAAGCACTCCTCAATTCCTTTTATGCCTGCTTAGCAAAATAACACACTGCTGCTGGAGATGCAAAGACAGTGTGCCTAAACAGGTTGCACCAGGGGTGCTAGGACAAAGGTTGGGATGAGCAAACAGTGAGAAAGGGGACAGAAATTCCTGACTTTGGGGTCATCCTAGTTGGAACGTCTCCTGCCTCAGGCCCATGGACTCTGGAGGTGGTGACTTCACAACAGACAAACTCTACTGGAGGTGGAGATGTGCTCCTCAAGGGAGTCAGCCAATAATCCCATCTCATCAAGCATCTCCTGGAGCCTGTCTTTCTTTGATAAGAATTCATCACATCTAAAGTGCTCTAGAAACCATCAGCTTCTTCAATCAATAGGACTGTTCCAATAAACTTACATCTATATTTTGAATTTATTCTAGTCTTTAACAAGAACTTGAAATTCTTGAAAGTATTCCTCTGCACATATACAGAGATTTATATGGATTATACATGATAGAGAAGTTTCTTACTTCTTCTTTCCCCTTCATTTATCATGTCCTGAATAACTCATTTGCTGGCCCTTGCCCAGAAATAACAGAACTGTTCCCATGTTAATGCTGATAAAGCTTTCCTTGAAATCATCCTGAATTTTCTTCCCTATTTGATATTATATACACAAGAGAAAAACATGGACAGATACATTAAAATGTACTAAAGTAAGGAATTACAACAAAACGGGAAATAGGTTTACTGCAATTTTATATACTGAAAACAAAATGTGGTCACATCAAGGCAAAGTCCAGAGCAAGAAGTCAGTCAACTCAGCATGAAATTAAACAAATATGCAAGGAAGAAGGTCTACAAGAAGGTCCAGATTTCATCCAAGGATTCAAGTTCAAAGGGGAGGCAAGGTGACAGCTCAGGGCCCATAAACCTTCTTGCATGCATGGAGAGTAAGAACTGGTTGTCAACAGAGGTAATAAAAAGCATCTTGCAATATCCTACAGAAAACTGGTTATTGGTAGGAGCTTGCTGAAACAAGTGTTCAGGGACTGCAAGAGACTGATATCTCTATCTCTCATCTGCAGACTCCAGGATTTTGATTTTCATTTTGCTGTCTCACCTTTGGTTGGGATCTAAAAGGAGGTAGAGAAAAACAGGAAAACATCAATCCACTCAATATCCCTTTTCAGTAAGACCATCCTGGAAGATTAACTGCAGCCCACTTTCAATGCAAGAAATCAAAGGGTTGTGCAGAAAGGGCTGAGGGGAGTATCTGCAATAATCCAATAATTGGATTCAAATATTGGACCCAGCTCTTAAATCTAATGTCCAACACAAAATAATGAAGAAAAAAAAAAAGCGCAAACCCAGGGCAATAAGGAAAACCAATATTGCCCCAGTATTCCAGGCATAGGCATAGTTATTTATGAATTAGTTTTGACTAGATGCCCAACTACCATGCAAAAAATGATGATGATAACTCTCATGAAACTTTGTTCACTATAGCATAAATGCCAAACAAAGGTACAATAGTCCACATATACTTTTTCTATTATTTTGTTAGAAATTTATTTTAAAATGAAGTCAGCCAAAACAAACACCTCCCAAGAATCTCTTCCAGTATATGAGCAATCTGCTTCTAATATTTACCAGGTTGTGAGCTTGTCTTTAGAGAAAAGGAAAAAAAAAGAAAAAAAAGTCCTGTGTTTGGATACAAGAAGTCACATGCAAAATGCTAGGTGTTACCTCTTGCTGCATCATCCCCTATGCGGTACAGGTAAATTCCTCTTCCATTAGAAACATCTGCATTCCACTCAGAGGATGGGAGACGAGCCCAATGTTTCCATCAGACAGCAGTGGCCCTCATCCCAGGAAAAGCAGGTGGTTTTTTTCAGTCTGCCGCATTTCATGATGGCACTGTTCCCTACCACTGCTTATCTTCCAGCTGCAAGTGACAGTGTTTCAAATTTTGAACCAAATAAATCAGAATTAAGATATTACTTGATCCTCTGTATTTTTAGAACTAGGTCAATAGTTATTTTATTCCTGGAGCCAAAGAAGTTTGAGCAAGACAAGCTGCGTCAATCAGTACAAAATGTATTCATTAGTTTTGCATGTGTATTGGCTTAGATGTCTAGTCTGGCTTCACCATTTTAGTATTGAAATGAAATACATTATGCTGAAGCAGATAACCTTGTTGGATTTTGACCTTCACTACTAACTCTGTCTAGTTAATTTGCTGTATCAGAAATGTAAGTTACATGTATGGTCAGAGGTGTGCATATTGTGGATATAAGCATTTATGCATTTCTGACCCATAAAACCAAATTTTTGCTTTTGCCTGTTAATTGTGTCAGAAAAAGAAACTATAATGGAACTGTGCATTTGTCTGATGCAACCCAACTCTATTAAAAAAAGCATGCAATGCCCCTTCCACAAAATATAATCAATGAAAATATAGTTTCTTTGGTAACAGTTCCCAGCCCTATCCTGTCAACACTTAGCCTGAAAAACCTGTTTGCCACAGTATTTTCTCCACTCTTGAGGAATTTTTCTTCTGATTTTGTCCTGCTTTCCTAATGCTTTTCCCTTAATCGCTCATGTTTTTAACATACCATCTTCCCATCCCAGGAATGGTTATCAGATGACAGGGAGTACCTATTCTGCCTTAATGTTAAGCCTCTATGCCAACCAAAGGACAGAATTTTGGGGAGCAGGAGGCACTCAGGCTTTTGGCTCTTTTTGTAATGCCCTTCTTAGTTTTACTATGAATAAGATAAATCAAACATTTAGTTAGGTCAACCAGTCCACAACAACACATCATCTATTCAGCACAGAAAGGCTAAGGGGTAAAAAGGGATCAAATTTTCAAACAGGTTATGTACCTGACATCTGGAGCCAATGTATCTAACAAAAATTAGTGTGTTCATTTGCTTTTAATGCATTTAATTTTGTACTTATTTTAAAAAATCACAAGTTGATTTATTTCAACTACAAGATGCTGGGGTAGGAACAATTGGCCTCAACAGAGGTCAACCTGAATCATCACATTCCAGTCTTGCCTTGGAGTCTAACACATTACACTCTGAATAAAGCAGAAATTAATCTGAAGAACACACTGGGAAATTTTCTTTATGTATCTGCATCCGCATTTGAAAAAAAGAAAAATGCTAAACCAGAAATATATACTGTTGTCTATTGCCAGGCTGTTGCAAAACACACATTTCACTCTTCCAAAGTTTCAGTGCAGAAAGGTCTCAGATAGGATGGGAACTGGTGAACTTTTCTAATTTGTAAAGAATTTTATTTAACATTTAAAGATTTGATGTCTCCTCTGTGATTTTTCTGTTATGTTCACATGCATTATTGCCCTTCTGTAAAAATAACTTTATTTATTTTTAAAATATAAACTCTGTATGATGAACAAAAATAACAGTGTCTCAACTGGATTTCCTGCCACCCCAATTCCAATGCCAAAAGATGTGGAGGAACAAATCAGTAACAATTGGATTTGTGCTCAGATTTCACAAACACTATGAGAAAAGGGTGACAATGGAGACTCTATTTCATCAACCTAACTGCTCTCATCTAACAAATATTAAACATTTTTCCTGGCATCCATCATGAAATAATCACTATAGGTTTTCTCCATCATGCATTCAATTAACCAAAGAAATCTCAAGTTCAGTTAAATTCACCCTGCATTACAGAAAGTCAACAGTGCTTTTAGGTGGTGCAGTTACAGAGGCTGTAGTCCAGTGAGGACATCTCTGGCACTTGGATAGTCCTCTACACGCAATTTTCCTCTTCCTGATTTGTGAACAATACTCTGGGAGGCAGCGTAGTAGGAAACTGGAGCTCTTCTACTTTGTTGTATGTAAATGGTAGTAAAGGATAACCATTCAAGGGTTTTTAGAAAATAAGAACAAAGACTGAACACTGTGAAAATGAGGGCAAACTACAAAAACTTCAGTTCACAATTAATAAATTAAACTCCCTTTTTTAAACCAGCTGATTCTGCAGTACAAACTTAACTTGATAAAAAAGGTCAGCAGATACTACTGGGAACAGATGCATCAGGAATAAGGTAAGGAAATGCTACTATCATTTTTGGAGCGCCTTTATACAAATCCACCATCAGAAGCATATAAGAAGCACGATTAAGGAGGAAAATCAACCTGCAAGTATCAGATTTCTAGAATTTTTAAATTCAATTCTTTAGTATAAACTACTGGAACTTGAATGCATGACTATTTGCCTGATGCATTATCAAAGAGCCTTAGGTGTCTTCGACTCCAAATGAAACTACTGAACCTCAGGAAGAAAAGAGGGGGAAAAAAAAAAAAAAGAGAAACATTTCTGGCATAATATTCTGTTCAGGAGCTGGCAAAGTTCAAAGCCTTACTGGTAAGCATCCTGTAACTACTTGGCATGTTTGGGGCTCCATGAGAAGACTGCTTAAGTCAGAAGTTCAGACAGTGAACTTCACAAAATGCCTTCTGTAGACATTCAGCCTGGGGTATGGGAGTTGTCTTTTAAAGCTGGTAGGCTTTTGATTTTCACAATTATTTTGGACTAAATATGTGTCAGTAACAGACAGAAAGCTGCTTCCAGCTATTATGAAGAGCAGTTAAACAACAAAGCAGCAGAGATCCAAGAACCATTTTCTTGATTCCCTTATTGACCATGTGATAGGAGAGCCACAAAAAACCAATCATGCTGGGCTGTAAGACAAATGGGATCTTAATATCAACTGTAAATGTCTAAGTTTATTGAGTACTCAGAAATGTGAGGAATCCCCAGTAGATATATTAATTGCTGCAGGAATTTAGATGAATTCCTGAATGAATGTCCTTCAGCAGTGTCACTCTGTCCTTTCTTTGCTGGCTGTTGAGGCTGCAAATACTTGAGGCAAGGGGAGAAAATAAATCCTGATGTCTTCTGATCTGAAGCGGAGCACTAAACAGGCTCAGAAAGCTGCCATCTCTTCTGTCTGACAAAGTCTCAGGAAACATTAGCCTATAGCATCCAACAGCATGTTCAGAACTTGAGATAGATAGATAGATAGATAGATAGATAGCAGAAGATTAAAAATATTTACATTTGAGTTTTCATACTGAATTTCCTCTACTGAAGTATTACATTAGTTAGAAACCAAAACCATTTACACACACAAAAAACCCAGCTGTTGTATTTGGAAAGCCATTTCTAAAACAGTGTGAGCATAGTTCTACAGAGAACTTTCTTCACCTCTCCTAAATTTTAGTTTTAAAAAGTTATCATAGTAAAAGTTGTTGGGTTTTTTTTAGACTAACAACCGGTGTACCCTTTAAAATGGTTTATTTATTTAGAAAACATTTGTGTGCATGGAGTGGTGACATTTGTTAACTGTCTTGATGCTGCTTTGCTTTGATCCCATTCTTTGTAACACAATGAGATGCTGACCATCCAGGCTAGAGCTACTGAGGCTAAGAGGTGAAGTACTTCATGAGCAATTACTTTCTGTAGAGCCCTGAAAACTGGATATTTTAATATTAGGTTAGATTTCACAGGACAAGTTGACCAAATGCTTCACTACACATGCAAAAAATGTAGAAAGCATAGCAAGAGGGACAGGTCACATTAGGACTTTTTGCCAGGCTGAATATTTGAGGCAGAATTTTTACAGGAATGTGGAAGATGAACATTTGTTTAATTTTGACTACTTATGGCACACTACAATACAACAATGATTTCCAAAAATGCTCTGGAGGTGTTACTGCCTTTAAGACACCTGTTGTGAGTTTTGACAAGCCCATACAAAACAACAATACTTGCACAACACACGCACTGCCATTATGGTCTAAACAACCAGAACAACAACTATTCAAACAGAATAGTCCAACGTGCCATTGCTCATGACCTGCAAAACCACCAAGGAACGATGTTGTTTATCTTAAGTGAACGTCAACAAAAGCCTTCCACAAAACCCAGCTGCCAAGTGTTCTCTGTAAGTCATTACCGTTCAGGGAAGGTTTGTATTAATCTCTGCAGTGAGATCCAGCCAGGAGAATTTCCAGCCTGCAGTGGGCAGCAGCGAGACAAAAGCCACACATCACCTGGGCAGCCCCAAGGGCTGCTCCCAGTTCTTGGCACGGCGTTTATCTGACAGGGAATGCTGCAAAGCACGTGCTGGGATGACTGTGTTGGTCTTGCAGGAGCCATCTGAGGTGGAGACACAACAGCACCAGCCATTTTTTATTGACAGTACCCTGCTTCCCCATTGCCATAACAAAGGTAATTTATCGGGCTGCCTTTTTTGTCCACATGCCTGTGAGGCTGAGCTGCTTCATTCATGACATCTAGCTTTAATGTGGAGTTATAAACGTAAATTCCAACTCTGTAATAGTTACCTTTCCATTTATCTCTTCAGAGTCTACTTCTTTAGTGTTTCTTTTGTCCAATACAACAGCAGCGTAAAATGCCTCTTCTCAGGATACACTGTATCTATAAACGTGTTGCATAATACCTTTAGGAAGAGGAGAGTGCTTGCTTTCTAGTATTGTGAGGCTTACTTTTATGGTCCTATTAATTCACAAGTTACCAGGCTGTAAATCCACCATTAGTCTAATACTGTACTTTGGCTCCTCTGCCCCTCAAGCTACCACATACTTTTCAACCTTGTAAGAGAAAGAAACACCACATTTTGAAGAAGGAAACATTTCTACAGACAACAGTAAGGAGGATGTTTCAGCCAGCAAACAAAACATAGAAACCAGTCATCTGATAAATATGTGGTGTACCTTTACCTGCAAACCCTACACTGTTCTTGTTAAACACTTAGGCCTACTTGGCCAATTAACTCAGAAACAATCATTTCAGAAAATTAGTAATACAGTCCTTACAAACTGATCACGTGACTGGTTTGAAAGAATCTTTTTTTTTTTAACTGAATGACAAATAGTATTCCCCCTTCCTTATACTTGCCTTTCCAATGAACAGACTTTGTTTATACCTAATTGTAGGAAAAGTAAATTAAATTTAAATAGTCACAATATACAGGTGGGCTTCAAGCTTTTTGTAGATTCAAACTTCATTCAAATAAATAGTACAAAAAATTTCAAATAACTAAAAAGAGAATTACTACAGACCAAATTATTTCTCCACTACTACAGTGACTCCTACTTATTGTACTTTCTCCAAAATTCAACAGCCCCCACCCACATTGCAGGGGAGAGTGGGGGGGAAGAAAGACTGGAAAAGATGTTACAGAAGGGCCATTAACTACTGCAACTTCATGAAACTTGGAAGAACATTGTCTTCTGTGCTGCTTTATAAACCCAAACATCAGGGGTTTTTTTGTGACATTATGCACAAGTCTTTTTTAACCCTAAATTACAGTCATTTAGCAATATAAATAGAAGGCTGGAAAAAGAGGCAAAAATTGCAGGAGCAAATCTTGTGCACCCCTCCCACAAAGCCCACGGCTGTCTATCTGGAATGTCCTTCGAGAACTTTACACCAGCATAAAAAGTTAAAAGTGACACTTTTATGTAAGGATAAGCTGGCTGGAAATCACGCAGTCATGACCAACTCCAAACAAAGCCTTCTGTCCCTCTTCCCATGAGGGTGATAACACTAAATCAGCCCTCAGAAAGCTGGTATCACACAAACCATTCCTCTTTTGGAGAGACAGACTGCCTCAAGAGCAAACACCGAAGACACCGAGTTGAGAAAGAACAGATCCATGAGCTGGGAGTTTTTCTTTAGCACTGTGCCAAATATGACATCATGCTTGAACTACAAACAAAAGCTAATAATAGTTTCTGATCTTAATTTACAAAACAGAGTTTTTACACATTTTTGGAGTCTTACCAGATTTGAAAGATCCATAAACCCTAATCATTGCCCAGCAGAACATTCATATTCCTCTCCAGCCACTAGAAACAATTAATTGCTATGCATCTAGTGTAGCATCCCACAAACATTCAAAAGGTCGAAACCATTGATCACCAACTGCCAAAGCCCATTTGCCAGTAGGGGGGAAAAAAAAAAAAAAAATCAATATTTGGTTTTAAAATAAGGTCATTTCAATTGCGTGTTTTCTACAGTAAAAAATAAATAAATCCTTACCAGACGCTAGCAACACAGTAGACCTAGGGAACCTCCTTGCATTTTGAAAGAAAAACTGAACAGGCCTGTCCCACCAAGGACACCAGAGCTTTTACCAGTTCAGCAGAGAATTATATAAGATACTTCTCAAAGCTAATGAAAAGAATTGTTGAGAAAAAGTCAACCAAGTAAGCAGTGAAGTCATTACACCAATTTTGCTCTAACAGTGATTTTTTTCTGGTGCCAATGCATTGCTTCCAGCTGACACCTACAGAGAGAACCAGCAGCTGGAACCAACTACTTGAATGATGTTATTTACATGGAGAAAGACAGTACACATCAGCAGCCACCATGATTAAAGCAACCTCCAGTATTATAGACACAGATTCAGACATTTAGGCTGTACAAGGTATTTGGCACACAGTACTGAGGACTACAGTTAATGATGGTGCAGCAGATGGTTGGCATCTCAAATATCTATCTGCAAGCACTCCCACTATTATGTAATGAAAACTGTTCTAATTTCAAGACTGGTTCACTCTTTCAGGCTAAATATTGAGGAGGTGTTTGAAATGCAGTTTAATGGCTCACAAATCAGGACAATCCTACTAATCTCACTAATCAATACACCTTTCTGGTGATGTTATCCCCATGATTCTGGTCCTGAGCTGTTTCATCTACAGGACAGCCAACCAGCACATGAACTGAAAAGGTAACCTTGGATCAACTAATTTCACTCCACTTAGGACAGAAGTCCTTTCTAATTTCACCCCAAATGCAAAATAATCATATTTTTTTAATATCTGAGGGTCTATCTTCTATACTTTCCTTCAGTTTCAGTCACAAATTCAGCCTAGGGGCTTGTACTTTAATTGCAACCAAGTGTTGACTACTTCAAGTTCCAAAACCAGATCTGAAGCTCAAAATTTCTAATAAGCTTACTTCCTTTTCTTTAGGCATTCCCTCTTCATTATTTCCATTCCATCAAAGACCACTGCCAGTACAGCAAAATGAAACAAACTCATTAAGAAACCAGACTCTGGTGGGTCCTTGGAGATATTAATCTATTAGATAGGAAAAGATCACAGAGCCCAGGTGCTCTGTTCCCCTTTCCACAAGTTTATAGACCTGGGGTAACTTCTCTGCAGAGTAGCAAGTACAATCAATATGATGAAGAAAAAAAACTATTACTGTTATTACTCATGAAATAGAACTCTTAGGTCACATGCTGCATTGAGGATAAAAACACTATGAAAACAGTTTAATGCCTATTTAAACCACTGCTATGAGGAAATGCTCATCAATCCAGGGTGGTGAGATGTGGGTGTGAGTGACTTTGACCCACCACAGGGACCAGGGTCAGGAACACAGGAAAGAGGCAGGAGCTTGTTCCCTCCTGAGCCAGCACTGGAGGGGATTACCCAAACCAGCTCTCTCTGGAAACCAAAGCCAGATCCCCATAACTCATCATTAAATTATAAGTACTTTGCAGAGCAGGCTGCAAGAGCAAAGGAGCCTCACAAAGTACCTAAATTGCTGAAGCTGAAGAGTTTGTGTTGTGTACCCTTAGCAATATGTTTTTGTAATTTTAAGGTTTTTAATGACTTCATTCCATTCCTGTAAATCTGTATTTTGAATAAACATGCTTTTATCATTAAATCTCTTCAGTGATAAAGCTGACTCAGAGTAATATGACACACACCAAGACCTCCTTCTTTCCAGGGTACCGACTCATCTTTCCAGGGCAAACCAGCGCTCTCTTTGTTTCCCACTGAACAGCTCAAAGCCTTCCTGAAAGCCTCCCAGCGATCTGCCACAGGGGCACAAGGTTTCACCTATAGTTTCTCAAAAGCTATGTCCGTGCAGCCCCCCTCTCTCAGTAGTGTGAAGGCAGTGGGAGAAAATCCCAGAATTCGAGCATCAAAAGAAATCATATTTACACTCAGCTTTCCAGGAAGAAAAAAAAAAAAAAAAAAAAGAAGATAATATAAACAATGCTGTAACAAATATTCAACAGGGTCCTTAAGGAAATGAGCATAATTCATAACCTTTAGGTACCATCTCACCTCACGATCCCTGCCTATCCCACCAGTTTGTAAAGAAATAGGAGGAACAACTCAGTCGAGACACACAGCCTCAGCAGCTCTGAGCACAGAGCCTCTTCATTAGGGTGGCTGATTAATAACTGATTATCACAGACATTCATCACTCCCCAAGCTATCACAGGAGGGGCCATCCCTGCGGGCAGTCTATTCTGCCTGCTCATGTTTGTACAGAGCTCTGAATGCAGCAGCTTGGGCAGAGGTCCCTGTTTTGGGGTTCCAGCAACTGCACTGGCTTGCATGCCCAGGTGCCAGCAGCTGGGGAGACTGGGATCCAGGGGCAGCTACGGGCCAGACTGAGAACACCTATGTGCATACATACACTGCATATTTGTGTATAAAGATGTGCTATGTAGATGTCTATATTTGACTTTCACCTTACACAGCTGGAGAGGAGAAACCAAGCAGGCCATGCATGGCACTGCTATCTGTGTCACAGCTGTGTGCCCTCTGTCTGTGTAACTGTGTTTATACACACACACACATAGAGAGTGTGCACACGTGCCTCTTGGGGACACAACCAGACCTGGGCTCACAGAGCCACGGCAGCCTCTCCTCTCTTTGCCTGGTAGATCCTGCACATTCTTTAAATGCCACCAGCCCTTTGGAATGTATTTGGAAAATTATTAGTATAGCTTAAAATGTAAAGTGCTGTTGGAAAGCATCAAACAGTTCTTCTGAAGACTGCATCACCAGATACCAGCCTGAATCATAAAATGGTTTTTGCAGCTCTGCATGATATCCCTGGATCCATCTGAACAAGCCTAATAACTACAGGAGGCTTCAAATGTCATTACATAACAATTTGCAATGTGAAAACACACTGGCTTACTTTATACTGCTAAAACACTTAAAGTCTCCTCTTTTAGCATCTCAGAAAATGATCAAAGAATCACTCTTCTTTCAATGCTGGACTCTTGTAAAAACAGTTCCACCACCTTAATCATGTGTATCGGAATATTGTTAAAGAGTATATAGATAAAACAAAGTATTGGACTAATTCCATTTTCTTAAGAAGTGTATACATATAGATAACTAGGAAAAGTTCAAGAGTCCATCCTTATCAAGAAAATAAGGTTATACTACAAATACATTTGGGAAAAGAGTTTCCTGCTCTCTGAGAATTCATTTCAGCTGTGGAGCACAAGGAGAACATATTATAGCCAAGAAAACACAGGGGCAATTTATTCACTGGCTCAAAGGGATGGGAAAAGTCTAGGAAAAATGAAAATGAAGAACCAATCTCCAGCTGCTTGATTCTGAGTGGACTGCAGTTAGAAATCAAAGGTTTGCTCTTAAGCTCTAGGTGCTTTTAATTGGGGTATAAAAATAGAAGCAAAGAACAGATTCTCCTCTTCTAGGTTCAGTTTGGAGAAGTAGTAAGCTCTGGTATTCAGTGTTACTCAGGATGAGATAAGATATACCACAGGATCTGGAATCAGTTGTGGACATCGAGAGTTTTGAGATTGTTCCAATTTCTTGTGGGAATGGGGGTTCTTTGGTGTAGTTTCAGCTCCTGAGAAAGGGTCTGACACAAAGTTCACTGAAGTCTCTCTCTGACTACAGACAGCTTTACATCAGGTACAGAGGACCATGCAAGGTGACTTTTCTTTAAAGATCAGCAACATCAGGACCTGATGGGATCAAGATGGTTAGAGCAGTCTCCATCACGACAAAGATCCTGAAGGCAGCAAAGGATATTTGGCTATGGACAGAAAAGCCAAACTGCACAGAAATGCTAAAGGAAGGCACCAGACCAGAGTTTTCACATTCCTGATGCTGAATTCCACACCAGTCATTGTATACAACACTAGCCACAAGATTCTTCAGAGTTCATGAATTAAAACTTTTAGCTAAGAGATACAGACTTATTTGGGACATCAAAAACATAATGGATTACTACAGTACAAAGCACTGTAAACAGGTACACACATTTCCCATTTAAGGCTGTAGATATTCATGTATTCTTAAATGAAGTCTAAGACACAGCTTAAAAATTTAAGTTAAGCAAACACAGTCAGAAAATGAACTGACTGCCTGAGTTCACATGACTTAAGATGTACAGCTGCAATCGAAGTTTATAATAACATGTCATCTTGTGGTATCTGTGGCTGCTGCTTCACAAAACTGAAGTGGCAAGAAGACCTCCTATTCTTCCTGAGACGATGCTTAAGAAGGTTAGAAACTATTTTCCTCAGACATAGACCCTTTACAGGTAATCATGTCTTTCCTGAAGGTAAGGGTTCTCAGAGGTCCTTTGTTAAAGCCCCTTAATGTCAGGATTATGCTTCACCTCCTGCCTAATGGCACCACCTGCCATCCACCTCAGAACAGCAGAGCATGTACAGCGAGTCCCCCTTAGCAAAAAGGTGGACACAGGTTTCCCTTGGGGAGCTGGAAGTGCTTCCCCAGGGGTGAACGAGCAAGGAAGAGGCTGCCATTGAGCTTAGTTTAGTTTGCACCCTGTTAATATTAACGTAAACAAATTCTTACTTTACTTCAATTTGAGCCAAGGAACAATTTAATTTGTGCTAAGAAACACATACTTAGCATAAAACAGTTACACTGTGCTTTAATAATACCTTCGTTAGAGAGGATGAAAGCCTGTATGTTTCCTATTAAAATAACAGTGTGCATTCACGCTGAGGTTAGTTCCCAGCACCAACTTTTGGTAGGCTAGCTCAGGAGGTTAAAATCCAAAAAAGTAAGCTTTTCACCATTTATGGCTAGTGTTTTCTTGTTTACATTGCACTTTCCCTTCAGAAAGAGAAGGCCAGTCAATTAGAGACTCAGTTCTTCAATATCAGAGCTACGTTACTGTGCATGGGTTTCCAACACTAACAAAATCACTTGTATCCAAAATGAAACTGTTGAATGAAATTAGGAAAAATATTTCGTGTTCATAGGAGCAACACAGCTATTCAGAGCAGATTAAATACCCTGTTTCTCATTTTGAAAAATTAATTTGGAAGACAAACTGCATAAACCTAAAAAAATTGGGATTTGCCATACTAAATCGCACAAATATAAATCACACCTATTGCACTTACCTGGTTATTTTTAATCCTAAAAATGCAAAATTGAATTGTTTGAGGACAAAGTCACTTTGCTGAGTGTTGATAAACAGCTGTTTCATTAGGCCATATGGGCATGGGGGCACACTGGGGACATGCATGCACAGGCAGGTCACTCTGCAGGATGCTCCCATGTGCCCCATCACAGCAAAATGTTAAACACTACTGTTTTAGCTTGTTCTGAATACATTTGTTAATGTTAATCAGAAGCTTAACAGAAAATGGGAAGAAAAATTCCACATTTCATAAAAAAAGCTATGAAGAAACCCCCAAATGCTGTGTTCTACTCCATGGGAAAGTTCCTAAGAGGCACCCAAATGTGCCTCATGCCTTTATACAACAGGAAATCTAGTTAGATACAAATGCTGACACTCTTGTGTGCTCTATCCAAGAGGTTTCAGGTCATGAAACAGACCTCACTCAGCTAAATACTGCACTCATGTTCACAGGACAAACCGCAGCAATACTTTCAAACCACAGCTAATCCTATCCAAATGGGAATGTAATCTGTTTGAATAAATAAGAAATAAAACTAAGAGTGAAGCCAAGGAATAATGAGCGTTTCTCAGGGCTGTGTGTCTCGGCTGAGTATTTGAAAGAGGGGTTGCATCATTTGTACTGCATATGCTGAAGAAGACAAACTGTGCCCTGTAAGGCAACACGGACAAATGTCTTGGGACAGAAGACTCCATGTGTTAAACTGTGATTTTTCTGCCTGCTAGAGAGTGCTCTCTGAAGTTACTGTGGATGAATACCTTCTGTAATTGTACTCACACCAGCACACACACTTGCATTATGAATTTTTCATCTGCTTCTACAGCACTGAGCGTTAGGCACAGCCAGTGATAGAATGACCTATTCCACAGCATAAGGTCTGACTAGTGCAGAGCTTCTTGAGCAGCATGCACTAACTTAGAGTGATGTCCAAATACTGCATTTCCTAATACTTTTTGCCATAACCACACAAAATGTTTCAAATGGCTGCAGTGGAAGCTATGGTTATATTGCAACTATTCCTACTGTAAAATGATTCTTATATCCCATGCAGAATGGATGGATATTGCAAAATTGAGCTGCAATCACATGAGTTTTATTTCTAGCACAAAAACCTCTCACTGCATAAGTCAAAGATAACATATTTGGTATGTACAATGATAAATAAAAGCACAGTGGGTATTATGTGCCTCCCCAAAGACGAGGCATTTGGCTGTGTGTCACTCTGCCATGCCAATTGTGCTGACTGCAAAGGTTACAGCCCCTGGCCTGCCCCACTGCCTGTCATCTTCCCTTCACTGGAGATTAACATCTGCCCTGGACTGCTGGTACAGCTGCTCCCAAGAGTATTCCAGCACCTTTCCAGCAGAAACAGCTGCACTAAGAGACCACAGTACCGGAAGGTAGTCTGGACAACTGAGACTTAACAGAGCGTGGATCCCCGAAGTGGCTGTGCCAGACACCTGGAGCATTGCTATGCAGGTAGGAGCAGCCTGTGAGCAGCTGGATGAGGACTTCTCCATCTCAGGAAGCTGGAGAGGCAATGTGATCATAAGCAGGACACAAAACCCTATTTCTTTGTCTGACGTCACAAAGTGTAACGGGTTTGCACCTATACACACTGCACCTACAGACAAGCACCAAACCTTTTCTGAGCACGTATCTTTTGAAAGTCCCTAAGAGACTGAAGTGCTGAACACCACAGGTCTGGCAGATTTCTTTCATTTATGTATCATTTTTAAAGAAACAACCTCTTAATATGTATGAAAGGTGAAATAAGTGTTCCCAATATGTCCTACAATAAATCTCCCTGGAAACACCCAAAATTTACCTCCCTTCCTCTAGATAATCCCAACTTCCCCACCAGGATTTCTTCAGAGTCTGGGTTTAGGATGAAGGTATCCTAACCCTGTACTTCCAGTCCTCTACTTCAGTTTTTCGGTGTTTCTATTTCTCCTTCCCTGTGAATATTCATGAACTAGCTTTTATAACTATTCCTGTCATCCAGAAGAAATTTAAGTGGAAGCACATGTGAGTTTTGTCATTTTCCTTTCTGTCCCAAGAATTGAAGTAGCCACAGGGAAACTGCCCACAATGTTATCAGAATCACTTGTCTGCAGTTTGGCAAAGTTCATGAACTGGCAAGTCCTGGAGCTGTCTAATGGCAAAATCTGGAGAACAGCTTTTAGCTCAGCACATTTGGGAGAGAGGTCCTCCTGAAACCAAGAGAACTACAGATGTTTTTAGCTAAACTTAAATTCTACTGGAACTGGTAATGCAGGCGTCTTACTCCCTCAGACATAAAATACAGTCTCACTTTTTTCTGAAATATTTACCTTGTAACTTCTTTGAAAATATCCCCAAATAACAAGATCTAAAAGCCATTAGAAAAACTCGTTAATTATATAACCATGTGAAAAGAACAGAGCCTCCCTTTTTGCTCAGCAACAGTAATAAAGATACTCAGAGATAATCCAAGGACATTGGTGATGCTGTGATCTATATAGGATTCCGAATATGCCTAACCTCTTTAAAGCACAGCCTGGGTTAAACAAACAAAGACTGATCATTGCAAGCAGCACCGCTCAGCTGAGTTCAGTCACTGCATATCCAAAGGTCCTGCTGGATGAATATTCAAACAATGCATTCAGCTGCATGACCTTGGACTTTGCTAAAGAAAATTCCAGGAGACCGTCGAGGTCTGATTCTCCACGATCTGCCTGGGAAGAGAATGTAGAGATTAATGACCTGAAAGTCTAATGTAACAATCTGGAAGAAAATATAAACCATACTGAACCAGAGCTGTGAAAAAGGTAAATAACTGCAAATAGCCATAAAGCCACTTTGACAGATATGAAAAACCACAGTAGAGGCAGGGTAGGAAAGGAAAGGAAGAATATAAAACTGCAGTATCAAATGACAGCACATAATATGCCAAAGAAAAACTTTGTAAAAAATGGATATAAAACTCTGTGCACACACTGTGAAATTTCGCTGCTGTAGTCAAACTGGGGACCGAGCTACATGAGAAAATAAGCCAAGAGTTGACAGTACTCCCTACTCAGAAGAGCTGTGATGCCTAACATGTTGTTCAAGTATACTCAATATCTAGAGGAAAGAAATACTAAAAGGAATACTCTTTCCTTAGTAGACAAAAGCACAGATTCTGCAAAGATCTCACTTTTAACAAAAAAAGTCTTCTTTTACTTTTCAGTATCAGTGCTTACCTCGGACCTAGACAGTCCAAACAAGGGAAATTTTCCCTCGACTTTCTGTTGTTGCATATACACACAACTGCTACCCTGTGCCAGGTGAGCACAAGGACGATGAGTTCATTGACGTGCATCCCGCTGGGCACGTAGTCTGTGCTCTCGTGGGCTATCTACACAAAAGTTGTACATACACTGCCTGCTTGGCCAGCTCCAGGCTGAGGCTCACACTCTGCTATGCGCAGGATAAAGTCACGAACCCAAAACAGCTTCTCCTCCCTCCCTGCAGTCCCCACTAGCCCACAGGGCCAGTTGTGAACATGCACTAAGGACAGAGCAGTGGGCCACAGCAGCAACACCTCTTGCTTCCCAGCACACAGATGCACTGTTCCTTTGCTCTGTTTGTCACAGCCCAGTGCCGGCCACCTCTGAAGGACACGGACAGCTCCGAGCACACGGGACACCCACGCTGATACAATCGGTCACCGGGAGGCAGCAGAGCATGGCTTTCCTTCCCACCCACCCCTGCCACTTCTGTGCTTACATCACTGCTGACACAAGTATGAGCAGGGAAGAGGTTCTTTTTCTCCAAGATCACGTCTTAGAAACACAGAATCATGGACTGGTTTGGGTTGGAAGGGCCTTAAAGATCATGTACTTCCAAGCCACCTACCATGGGCAGGTTTACCTTTCACTAGAGCAAGTTGCTCAAAGTCCCATTCAACCCGGCCTTGAACGCTTCCAGGAATAAGGCATCCACAGCTTCACTAGATAACTTGTTCTAGTGCCTCATCACTCCCACAGTGAAAAATTTCTTCCTAACATCTAACCCAAACCTATCCCCTTTTGATTTCAAGCCATTCACCCTTGTCCTATCACCTTCAGGTACTGGAAGGTGTTATAAGGTCTCCCTGGAGCCTTCTTTTCCCAGCCTGTTCTCACAGAAGAGGTGCTCCAGTCTTCTGATCATCTTCATGGCCCTCCCATGGACCCACTCCAACAAAGCCACTTATTTTGGGGCCCTGAGAGCTGGATGCAGCACTTCAGGTGACATCTCACAAGAGCAAAGGGGGAGAAGCATCTCCCTTGACCTGCCTAGGGGGCTGCTGCCCATTTTCTGGTAGAGCCACTTTGAAATAACAGAAAATGAAACAGGTACAAGAAAATAAGGAAAATGCACAAAAGATGCCTGATTTCTTTGCATCTTCTGTATTCTGTCTTTATAGTAGAAGGACATTAACAAAGTAACATCCACACTTACTCTTTCTGAAATATACTGTTGATAGATGAAGATGAGAAAGCAGATAAATAAGGGCCAGCTATAATTTGCATCCAAGGGTTTTGGAGACTAGAAGTATCAGTGACTGACAAAATACATAACTATTTCTGTAGAGATTTCTCCCTTTAAAACAGCACACAAGTCATTATAACTCAGCTACAGATAGTGTATGACATCCTTAACGCTCAGAAAATATCTCCAAAAAAATAAACAAACTTTCAGAATGTGAAAATTTCATTACTATAAACTTAAGTTCGCTTATTGTATTAAAGAATTTACATTAAATTCAAAGAGTAAATGGCTGCTGATGAAGTTTACAAGGAAGTAAACACTCAATAGGAGAACAAACTTCTAATCACAATCTATTTTGCTGACAATAAAGAGTGTTTTCTTTAGTTCAGCCCAGTTCAAGAACAGGTTTGCTTAAAGTTTAGAGAACTGATTGGAAGTAAGGGTTTTTCTCCTTCCAAATCTGCACATACTTGGCAGAAGAGGCTGACATAGCTCCAAAAAAATAAATGGAGACCAAAACCAGTCCATTCAGACACCCACATGTTCCTACCTACAGATACTGTCCAAGATTTCTAACAACCCACCTTCAGCTGTAGAGGCAAACCACAGTTTGCTTTTTCAAAGATCCTGAGTACCTGATGTAGGCTGAGCACACAAATGTGGTGCATTTGGCAGTCTAATTTCATATAAAAACAATTGCATCCACATGCTCCAAGGTTGCTCCAGCATGTGAACCCAATCAAGCTCAATGAGTGCAGATAATCAACAGAGTGGCTTCAAAATACACATACCTGATCCAAATTAAAATGATAATTTTAATTCTGACCATTCCCTTAATTTCAGTAACAAAATGTAGTTTTACACACTTTCCAGTTCTTCTCTTACATGTACTCTGTATTATTTAACCAATTCTAGAATACTGATTTTCTGCCTCATGAACTGAATTCCAAGACATCACCACAAATAAAACATGACCACAGGCTATATATATTATTCACCATTTATAACAGAGTATATATGCAATTTGTCAGTCTGAACAGCAAAAGAAGTACTAAATTAAGGAAAAGATTAGATTGCCATTGACACTCAGCACATGAAACAGCTATCAATCAATACAGATCATCTTGCAAGAAAAATAGGTCCAAAATATTATCCAGAAAGTTTTAAGTCCCTCATTTAGTAAATTAAGTACACATTTAAAATCAGTGATGAAAGTCAAAGTGCAAACCCAAATATGATTTAAAGGGCTACTGATAAAAGCATAACTGAAGATCCCATCAAGAGACAAAGGGTTATAACTCAGATAACTCAGACAGCATATGACATCCTTAGCACCTGTGAAGTTCTCATAAAAGACCAAATAACAAACTGTGAGAATGCCAAGAGCATCTGAGGACAAAAGACAACTGTATAAATCTTGGTTTTCTAATTTAGTGTAATTTTAATGAAATTACAGATGTGATTCACACATTTGTCTGTATTTCCCAGAAAAATTCTACAGGTTTAGTGATAGTCCCAGTGACCTCCTTCCTTCTCTTTTCTTCGATTAAAGGAAGTTTTGTTTCTCTAGATATCCACAGCTCATGTCTACAGTTACATTTATTTTAGCAATGGGATGAGGCAAACCTACTCAAAACACACGAGGAAGTTTTGCCAAAGCTTTTTGATGAGAGCTCCCAAATCACTTCAAATTAGCTACATTTTCTCTGGGAGTCTGTTCATTATTCCTGAAGGCTGTTTGGCAACCTACAACTACACTACCCTAAAGAAATGAACCCCATTTTAAAGAGTTAAAGGTGAATGCATTTTCACAAAAATAGGCAACCTACAATTCACCTGAGCTCTGGCAGCCAACAGGGGACCTCAAGGAAATCGTGGACAGGGAATAGGAGATGACACCTCACCTAACCCTGCCGTTAGCCAGGGAAGCATCAAGCATTTTGGATCATCTTAATGGAGCAGACTCCAATAAAGCAGAACAGAGTGGAAACAAGATAATGAAGACACTGAATGAAGACTGAAAATATTTGAGAAGAAAAATGAAAGAGCCCTGGCCTTCTGAAGGCTCATGTTTACACAGATTGTGCTGAAGTGCGTGGAATTTTAATCATTTCACTGGCAGCTCACCATTAACAAAGCCAAATAAAACAACACCAAAAAAATCAACTGCAACAACTCCACATTTCCACACATATATAGAACTGTACAAAGTAACTGTTATTTTTTGAATATTCTCAGAATTCTGATCTGGATAGGCTGACTTAAACAAAAACAGAAAAAACCTGCATCCTTCTCTTCCAGGCTTAGCATTTTGGCAGTTGATAAGTGTAATCCCATATGAGAGGCCACCTCACAAGAACTCAAAGTGGTCAAACCCAGAAACTTTTGATGATAAAATTGCTTGTGTAACTTTGGCTCTCATGTGAGAAGCAGTCATTAATTACACAATCAAGCAGATTTTCTCTAGCATGATGCTCTACACATTTTTTCTATAACTGTAAACATAATAGCATTGTTGTTGGAAAAGGCAGTGGACATGTCACATGAAAAACCAGTCACATGCAAAATCAAAAAGCACTTGTGAAAGTCACATAATAAAGGTCACCAGTTATACAGTGCTTTCTCCCTAATACACAGAAAAGCCTTAAGAATGTAAAGAGACAGCCGAACTAAATTTTCAGCTAAATTAGCTATAATGGAGTACTTCTTCAATGACAGACTCAGAAGTCCCTCTGTGCCCTTCGGTCCTGCTGGCTCTTCTCCCTACCCAGGGGCAGGACCTTGGTTTGCACTAGACCTTCTCATGCCACTCCCTTGCCTCTTCACTTCTACGTGAAGAAAAGGAGTTACACACAAGGCAAGCAAGACTCAACCTCTTCAGGTGGCTCTTTGATGCCAGCAGATGGGGATCAGCGTCCCTGTCCTAATGCAGCACGTAGGCGTAGATGTGCTATGTTCACCTGTCAGTTTGCTGGTCAGTATTTGACGAGCCAAAGCTCCTCCTCCTATGCTAGAATGGCACTGAACAGGAAGATCTGAAGCTCATTTACTAAACACAAGTGTAAAGAGGACTCTAGAGGAAAATATTATGCTCTAGAGCTTCCTCAGATGTGAGGCCAGTAACGAATTTTTTTGCTTGTCCAGTTTTCACACACAAAATTCAGCCTGCCAGACCCAAATGTGGGAAACATTTTGTCTTTCATTTGAACACACACAAATTATTCATGCACAAAACTATACACACGTACAAGAAATATCTTGGTAATGATATATGGGTATTGTTCTTTCAAATCTTATCTTTTCTGCTGCATATCTGTTTCTGGTCTCAGCATGTATAAGTGAAACTATATTTATATGGAAATATCAAAATGAGTAATGTCCTTCAATTCAGGGAATACAGAATATAATATTGCTTGTATATATAGAGACAAAATGATACATATCTTGTTGAATGCTATTCCTAACACGAATGACGTCTGCCTCCAAAGTGCTCTAAGAAAAGCTATGTAATACCCCATACACAAATGATGAAGAGTATTTTGTCAGAAATACTATCTTATAAACAAATTCATGTGCTAATTGACCAATTGCAAACAGCATGACAAGTAACTGAATAATCATACATTGGAGAAAGTCATAGGAGCAACACACTTTCTAGATGAATGTTGCTCACTTTTCTTGCAATATCAATGAGCGTCTCTATGAAGATCTGTCTAAGCCATGAAGTACTGAGTTATCTACAAAAAAAAGAACAGTGAAGTGAAAAAAGTCTTAAAATTAAATAAGCCTGTGGATGTACAAAGTCTGGGAGGAGACAGATCACATCTTATATAAAAGATTATCCAGATACTCATGCAGGGACATACTGGAGTCAGCCACAGCATTGCTTATGGAAGTGAAACACAGCAGTGATTGATGGGACAGCCTAAACAAATACGCACACAAACCAAAATTTTCAAAATGTTGTTTAAAGAAATGTGGTAAATATGAAACAGTGTCAAGTCAAAGCAAATCAGGTCCTTATCTCACCACAGCAGTTGACATTGTATTACAGCTTCCCAGCAGGTGTTCAGGTTAGATTAGGCAGGGTAAGATCTAATAAATACAGTCCTCCCTACTATGGGAGGGGAAATTAACTGTAAAAACAAACCCCCATCACAGACAGAAAGAAATACTGTCAAGTGGAGACTGCAACAGAGTCCTGACTGACAACATCACACCACAGCTTTTTTTATGGAATATTACTTATCATTTTATTAAAATAAACACGTGTTAAAAATGGACCATGTGTTGTAATTCCCTGACAAAAATTATATTGCTCCAGTCCCAAAATAGGAACCAGGATACCCTCTATTTTTCCAGTATAAAAGAACACATTTCCTTCATGAGCATTACATGATCAACCCTAATTTTAAAGCTGAGTTATTTGTGACCTTTTCCTGTTAGGAAGGGCAGGGTGTTTACGCATCTGTTGAAACACGGTATCATTTGCAAAATAATAGTTAACTGATTCCACAAGGTGTTAAGACGTTTTAAATAGGACCACCACTAATAAAGAAACCATGACAATTAATATCAGCATGCTGCTTGATAAAGCTTCATGTTTGTTGACCATAGCAATCTCCCTTTAAAAAAAAACAAAACAAAACAAAACAGAATTTGGTACAAAAATCTCTGATTTTCTGACTAGAAATATTTTTCCTACAGACTAATGCCTTTTTTGCAAAACAATCAAAGCATGCCTATTTGAAGTTGGACACATTCTAGCAGGATAAATGTACCCTAAATACTAATTAATTCTTAGTGTGAGCAATTCTCTCCTACTATATCTATGAGCAGAACTGGAGCCCAGGATCAGAAATCAAACAAAAGCTGATACACATGCCTTTAAGGAGAGACAACTGTATTCCTTTAAAATAGAAGTTTTTATTTTTTCAAATAGTTTAAAGAGATTCATCAGTTTAGATGAAATACATACTTCAGCTAATCCTAAAATTCAACTTGCTTACTGCCATTTAAGATGAAAAGATTGAAAAATAAAAGTATGCAAAATGTTACATGTTAAATATTCACTCAAGATTATAATTTTTCTTGTCCTGTTAATGGAATTGCACGTGTTTAGGAGAAAGGTATCCTGCAGGGCAGGGGGACACACACCCAAGGACAGCCAGGAGTGTTCAGCTGTGTCACCAGTGCCACCACTGCTGCAGAGCAACCCTGCAGTGGCTAAGCCTGGACGTGCAGAGCTGTCCCACGGGCCACAGCTGCTGCACAGGGAAGGCTTCTGTGTATTTGCCTCCAAAACAACAGATTTAGAGCTGAACAGGCAGAACAGGCTTCACTGCATCTGCCACTGGATCCTTTCTGCTGTCCTTTTGGGAGATGTTTGTTCGGAAAAAGGTAAATCATTAGATTCCTCTTGCTAATGGCTAACTACCAGGGCAAGGACTTCTGTGAAAGCCATCAGTGCCCTAACAAGGCTGATACATTGGAAACAGGAGTTGCCTGTTCCACTCTCAACTTCTCACACAAAGATATAATCAAGGCACTGAAATGCCCATCTTCAAGGACAAAAGATAACAATTAATTCTTCTTCTCAATTGACAAGGTCACGAATAATTCAAGTCACATTCCTGAACTTGCATTTCCAAGTAAGATATTTGGTCTCTTAAATGGAGAAGGGTCTTCAGATTGTGGTGGTTTTGTTGCATCTTTTTCTCCTTTTTTTTTTTCCCAGTACTACAAAGGGGCCACGGCAAAACCAATTTTTACCGAAGTAAATGTCCTTCTTATCAAAGCAAGTTCTCACAGAAGTAGTCCCTGGTTAAGGAAGGATGACAATTCTGAAAGGCAGCAGGATCAGAATCAGGAACTGTAGCATGCAACCTTGGCTATAATATCTACCAACTTCCTTTGGAGATGTAGTTACAAGGTGGAAGCTTGGCAGTCTGTCCCCAAAAAGGTACTGAATGGACAACACAAAGATACCCATCCAAATGAAGACAGTGGGAAGCTTTGGCGTGCACCTCTCCTTGTCAGAGGTGCTGAAAAAGACAAATGCTATGCTTGGCTCTGTGCCCCACAGGCTGCTGTGGTCCAGCACTGGGTATGGGCAGGAATGGGGATCCAGGGAATGAAGCACTCCATACTACTGTGTATGGTTGAAGGCTGGTTTACCCTCTCATAGAGAAATAATGAAGAAGGCATTTAGAAAAGAGGCTTACTATTGCTGCTGCTGACAGAATAACAGTTCAGAGCCAGTCAAGTGGTCATAACAAACAGGTAAGAAACCCTGAAATTCTTGAATAGCAACCCTGTAGGAAGCTCAGCACAACTGTTACACATAAAAAACCAACAGCCACTTCCTTCTACATCATCTGTACCTTCATTAAAGCACAAGCTTGCAAATACAATGATTTCATACCGAATTACAGAGCTAAGTTTCAAGGCAAACATATGTAAACACCCATTAGGTAAGTGTTAATAATTCACAGCAAGATGCCAGTTCTCCAGTAAGACATTTAATGTGCAAAGAAAACAGTGCAAAAAGGTTCTTGGTATAAACTGGATAACTTTCAAACAAAAGGAATTGCTTTGTGTATTAGTATTGTTCATCGAGCCTTTCTTTTACTGCTCTTGAATTTTTTTTTAATAAAAGTGTTTCTGCCTAAGGTTTAAATTTGTGTACTTAAAATCCCACACATAACCTCTTCCTCTTCTGAAGATGATTCGTCTGCTTTTGCCAGCCAAAAGGGCAGAACTGGGCTGTACCAGGTGTCAACCAGACACCAGGATTCAGTTGCCCACTATAGGGGGTGGTAGCCTGTGGTGGTAGCCAACAGCTACCACAGCACTCGGGCAACTGCTTCATTAGGGGCACCATCCCACACACCCTAAGGAGGTAACAACAGCACTGCTCAGGGGAATCAAAAAAAGATTGTAAGACACCCCTTGGGAAGAGGAGTAAAACTGCCCCAGGCAAGGAGCTGTCAGAGAGCCAGTCGGGTTGGGACAGGAGATAAGAGGGGTAGTGAGGTATCCCTACATGGGCAGGAGCTGAACTTGGCTTTATGCTTCATCTCTGGGTAATCTCACACATAAAGGTGTCAAACTCCTCTCACAGTACAAGCAAATCCAACACCACCCAAGTAAGCTACAACATGTGCTAATCAAAACAGACTTAGCTCTGTAGAAATAAAAGTAGACTGATCCTTAAATACATTTACTTTTAATTTATTGCTATTTTGATTTACCAGATTAGTAGGTTTTATTATATTTCTTAGCTTAGTCACTGTGGGACTATGGGACCTAAACAAATGCTGTGCCACAGCCATACACTGCATCAGCTTCTCAGTTTAGACCAGAGATCTTTACACCATGCCACACTGTGCATCTACACACAGTCTCCAGGACACCAGGAAAATCCGAAGCCTGTGGAAAGGGAGGCAGGAAGGTAACAAAGATCAGTATATGCAATACTCCCCCTATCACTGACCCTTGTCTAGGAGCTAAAGGAAGTTACATTTATATAATCAATACACAACCTTTTGAATATAAAACCCAGGTAGAAATCCTGTGAGGCTGCTTTCTTCTCAGTGGCTCTGGTATTCTCTTTCCTCACCTTTCCAATACACTGCTGTTCTGCTTATACTCATCCACAATGCTCTGCAAAGGCATCTTGGTTTTGATGATGCCACATTTTTCTGTGTAGCATTCCATTGAATCTCAGCCTGTTATCACATCAAACATTAAACATTTTTCCTTCCTAACTAGTCCCATCCTCTCTATCATCCTCATCTACTGCCTATGTTCATTCCATCATGTCAGGTCTCTGTCACCCAGTTTTGTGCCCTGGGAACTTACCTCCTTCTCCCCTAATTTTTGAAGAAATTACCACTAAATATTCTATTCTATTCTATTCTAGTCTAGTCTAGTCTAATTATTATTATAACATTGTCCCCATGGCTTAAGAATCTCTAAAACTTAGCAAGGCCAAACATTTGCTTGCTAAGGCCACTAAATATCACAAAACAGTCTCTGTACAGTACTTGGTGCAACTCTAGCTATCTGTAGTCCCCTATGTACAATTTTTGGAAATAAAAGTCTCTTGTGTTTATACACCTTGTACAATGATGTCCTAATCCACAAATAGGGTGTCAAGATACTACGGTAATATAAAAATCACCTCTGCAATGCAAGGCGACCTGTGATGCCGGGACACCCACACGAATCCTGTGGATTCTATATGGATCTGCACGCTGCTGGATGCCCATTTCTGTCCCTCAACGCCCCAGTCAGGGCAGAAACAACAGATACTCTTATCGCTCACTTTTACTGTCTCGTCCCTAATTTGGGCATAATCCCAATTTAAACTAGTTATCTAACAGCTAAATATCATTTCTCTAGGCTGTGTTGTTTCCAGAAATAACTAACACTGCATCCCCTTCCCCCATCAGGGAAACACACCCAGCAGCAATTGCCAAACCCCACCCAATCCCCAGTGCCCTGCTCTGTAGGGCCACGTGGCACAGAGACCTAGCCCTCACAGCAGACCCTTCCCACAGTCCTGCCTGGATTAGCCACCAAGTCCACAGGCTCATCCGCAGCTCTGACTTTTCAAGCCCTGTCCCTTCCCAGTGCTTCCGTGAGCCACCCCCAGGCAGCTCCTAAGGACCAGGCAACCACCTGCCCACTGCTTCTGTCCCACTCTTTGGGAGGAAGTCGAAAGATACTCTAACAAGCATCTGAGCTGTGCATACTTACAGAGTGGATGTAGCCCTAATCCACAGCACCAGAGGAGGAAGAAGGAAAATGCAAAAACTTTCTTAGTCCCTGCAGCAAAATCTGTAATTGATCCTTTTCCAAGCTGAGCAAATTAATTTTTCCCTCAGTGGTCTTGAGCACTGTCTCAACCCTTTTAATTCAAATATTTCCTAAAAAGCTGGGAAGAACAAAAGCAAAATCAGAAACAGAATATTTCCAGAGTTATCCTAATACAAGGCATGCAAAAAGTATTTCTTCATTTCTTTCAAATTCAGTATGTCAGATCCTTTACTACACATTGATGTTGCGCCAGTTGAGCATAATTCACAAAGTCCTCACTCTAAAATAAAGGCAAAAGCCCTCCAGCTCTCTTTGGAAGCAAGTGACCTCCACCTATCTGATCTCACAACCAGTCCTGTGCCTCACTGTTGTGGAGGCTCCTCCACAGGAGGCATCTGAAGGAGTTGGGTAGTGACACCCAATGTCATCTGAGCCGAGCACGGTGCTCCCTGGTGTGGTGGTGTACGCAGCTGTGGAGCTGCTGCACTGGAATGCAAAGCAATATCCCACGGACTCACCACACTGAACAGTCAAACACGTGTCTGAGGAGCCCCGGCTCCCTCCACTACAGTCTTCACCCACCCAGCTTTGCATCTCCTGGAAACAGCATCTCAGAGCTGGGAGATGTTTCCTGACAAAATGAAAGACATGGGCAATAAAACCTTGACTTACATTACTAAGAAATAGTACATTTTACATTATTTTTCTTTTCCCTGACACTGTACATTGGAAGGTTGTATAAGTAACAGTTTTTTTAGTAACCTGGAATCCAGATGTACTTAAATTATTGTGAGATGGTTAAACTAACATTTTTCCATGTGGCAATCATTCATGGCAGCAAAGGATCCGGACACAAAGAGTATTTCCTATGCAAAAATATAACATAGCAAGCATAATTTTCAAGTTTAGAGAGAAAGAAACAAGATATGTATTAAATATATTTTACAGGCAAAATATTTTGTCACAAAAGTTAAATTATTCCCCTGCAGCTCGTAATTTCAACCATCCCACAGTACCTCTAGTTTCTTTTTCCCTTATAGTGCTCCTAAACTTTTCCCTTCTCCCATCAAACACTCTCAGCCTGGCTTTCCTGGGCAACTACACCTCACAGAGGGTGTGATAATGTAGAAATGTAATTCCCAATTTCTCTCCTCCGGGGTTCAATTCCAGGCTTCATTAAAGTTTGACAAATAAATTAGAGCTCTTTGCCACTGCATAAAATAATCTTCACTTCTAAGACAAGCCCCAGCAATTCAGTGGCTTGTCCTAAATTATATATATGACACTTTGAGTGCATCAACACAACAGCTAACACAGTTCCATCTCACACCATGCTCACTGATCTACACATCTCTGTTCAGTCATCCCAGTCCTTCGCAAAAATCTTCCATGCCCTTCCCAGTAGAGCGTCTTAGTCTCTCCTCCTGAAAAGGCTAGGTTATAAAATAATCAAAACAGTGAAAAAAAAAAAAATTTACTTTGGACCTGATGGGCGGTCCCATTATACTCTCCATATGCTGCTTTTTCTGTGTCCTCAACAGTTCAGCAGCTGCTTCTGCTGCACCAACACCCCCAGCACTCAAACTTGGAAGCAAATCCCTTCCCTCGTTCCTCTGGCCCTTTATCACTGGCTCCAAGGAACATGCAATGCAAACTCCCCTTTACTTTTCTATTTTCAGCCTGCTCTAGCCTTGGATTTTCTTTCAAGAGGGGTCAGCAAGCAAGCCCCTCTGTAGCTCCCCCTGCTATGTATCTTCTACAGAAATCCTCACATTCTCCTTAGGAACATCCTAACAAACTGCTCCCTTCCAGCTTTGCTTTGATTTGGCACAGATGTTGCCAACTATATTTTTCCTTTCCCATTGGCTTCCACTCCGCCTCCATCTGTCTGAGTCAGGTCCAGCACAAGACGAGCTCCTGCTTTCCTAGAAATGCTTTGGGCCAATCATCCCCTAGCAGAACAATATGGTTGTTAAATGCCTTCATCTCAACTAAGGGAGAGTATTTCAAAAAACAGTAAGGAAGCCAGAAATAAATCATTCACTGCAGTAATCTCATTCTTTTCAACAATAATTAAAGTTACATCTTAAGCCTGCAATCTTCAGCTCAAAAAAACGTCTATGGTCAAATCTCACACTAAATGCTAAGTCCAAGTAGCTGGACTTGCCCAGAAGAAGGGTCTCCAAGAGCCCAAACCACTCAGGAAATGTGTCCTGCCACCTGAGACCATGGCCACCACAACTGCAGTATGGCCATAAAGATGAGCTCATTGCTGCTCCCAGTGTTTCTATTCCCAGGGCTCAACATCTCTTCAACCTGCCAAGGGATGAGGATTCTCTCTGTTCCCTAACCCACCATCGGGATTCAGCAGCTTTGGCAGGAAAGTTTGTGTTTGCAATAAGGATCGTGCCCTGTTATCTCCACCCACTCCTCTTGCAGCAGCACCTCACTGTCTCTGCAGGGCTGTAGCCTTCAGCAGCCTTACAGGATAAGGGAAGGATTTCCCTGGTAGAATGCAAAACGATATCTAGTTTCCAGTCTGTTTGTCAGACAGCTTCCCAAACAACCAGGCCTTCAAACACCTGAGAGCTTTGCTTAAAAAGGGCTTCCAGAGAGGGAGCTCTGACAAATATAGCAGTGCAGCCTAGCTCCCTCCCTGAGAGTCCCCTCCAGGCCAGCTGTCACAGAACGTAAGTTACCAAAGAACAGCAGATATTCTCTTGTTAATTCTGGCACTTATGCCAGATCCCACATTCTACAGCAATCAGAATTTCCATTTACCATCTGATCAGATATATGCTAGTTCTTTAGTTTAAAGAACTAAAGTGCATGCATTTGGACTTCAAAAATGCACTGATACAGCCTCCAGATGTGTTTCTAAAAAAAACAGGCAGGTACACTGTCACAAGCTGGAAACAACAAATGATAGTAGAGGGCAAATATAATGTAGCAAGTTGTGCTAAAGCACATAGCTATCATCACAAAACAAGCACAAATGAAGCATGAACATTTGAAACAGCAACAGCTGAAAGTGCTACTAAAATGAAAAACTGCACGAGGAAACATATGAGACCCATTTACTGATAAAAACAAGTATTCAGTTGTGCAGAAGGCCTCAGCATTAGCCCTTCTCTGGGAAGGAAGAAGAAAGAAAGAAGACTCTAATTACAATAACAAAAAGTAACAATACAAAAGATCTAGAATAAGACTTCAAAAACTATCTAAATAATCTAGGAACTCAAGGGTCATCTTCAAAGGTGAGTCAAAAGCCTCAGAAAATCTCAATGCAGAGATGATGGTGAGAACTATTCAGCACCAAGCGCTGTGGCAGCCAGTACAGGTCACACAGCGCTGGGTCCAACACCAGCCTTTCATCTGACTGAACCACACTGAGGGCCAGGTGGTGTGGCAGGCAGAGCCACAACATGCTGAGCCACACCACGACAGCACCTTGGGCTCAGCACTCCCAGCAGTGAAACAGGACATCCCACCATGGGCAAGACAGGGCAGGGACACCCAAGCACAAGTCAAAGCTCTCCTCTGCCCAGCGGTGGTGGCACTTCAGTGGCCATCATGCTTTCCAGCCTTGCTCATGTTCACTTAGCTACTCATTTACCACACTGTGTTGTCTTCTGCCCTTCCTTATCTTCTTCTCTGTGACCCACACAGCTGGAATCACCTTTTTGTCTTCTTATGTTCTGGTCCATGAAGGAAAAAAGTACTTACCGAGACTGCAAAATGTTACGAGTCCAAGCTATCAAAGCTTTGTTTTACTGTGGGCAAGATCCTTCTGTCAGGCCATTTTCATACTCAATGCTGGAGGCTGCACCTGCTTGACAAAACCTCTGCCAGCTAAATGAAGACTTGCCAAAATAATCTCTAAAGAGCAAGGAAAAGACACACAGGTCTGATATTGATCAACATGCTCCAGAAGGTCAAAAAAGCCCACTGCTGCATCGTAAACCACAGCAAATTATGACCTGTGCTCCTTTTAAATAGCAGAATGGAAGCATTTATTTCAGCAAGCCAATTTGGTACCAGCTTTTTCCAGGCTCTGTGGCCCCATCTGCCTATACCAGTTTAGTTTAGCTTTGACTGATCCCAGTTACATAACTGTACCCTTAAGCTCATAAATCGTAAGGTCAATATCAGGTTAAACTCTTGCTGTGTAAGACAATATAGGCAAATCCTGAACAGTCTATTGCCACACCTATTTTTCTGTGTATCTGATGCAATTCCCAGCTCAAAGCTCGGCAGGAGATTTCCTTTCCTTCTTGCATACCTCTTCAATTTTTTTCCTTCTTCCATTTCTCTCACAGACTATTTTTACTTTTATAATTCAAGATGACAAAAATGAAAGTTAGAAAGCAAAATTGACAGCAATGCTTCTGTACCATCTTTTTATTACAGGCGTTGAACTTAAGGGTCTTAGCAGCACATCATACAGCCTGACGTGAGCACACTGAACTACCATGAAATGTAGGAAAAGTTAACCGTGTTTTGCCAAATGTTCAGTATTCTTAAACGTAAACAACCCACAAAAACGGACAAAGCTCAATGTCAGAACAAGTCTGTCCTAACAACACTCTGTCCTGAAGGTGTAAGCCCTTCTAAGCCCTGGGCTCCCTGGTGTTGGAAGAAGCAGGCTGGTTTGGTTAAATGAAATGACAGGAAACCAACCTGGCAAGAAGTTACTAAAAGTTCCCTGCCAAATCCCTGCTGAAGTTCTTCTAGGGCACTGTCCAGCTGCCTCTGCAAAACACTTGAATTTCAGAGGGGTTTGGTTGGTTTTTTAATTTTACTGACATCTTTAAAGAGCCACCCTGGCTTTCTTTGCATTTGTGAGACACCAGGAGTAGAGTAAGAGTAGGACATGCCTCACAGAGTAGAAACACACCAACAGCATTGGAGAATGACTGAATGAAAGAAATTATTCTTCCTACAAGCCTGCTTCAAATGTTGGGACTGGAGAGCATCATAATTTCTGCAACTCAGCAACTTTTGTCCCATCAAAGGTATGTTGTAGCACAAGGAAGAACAGCAGTTTTCATTCCACTGTGGAAATAAACGATACTCTGAGTCACAGAATCACAGAAAATATTAGGTCAGAAGGGACCTCTGCAGGTCATCTGGTCCAATCTTCTACTCAAAGCTGGGTCTCATCTTCAAAATTTGATTGAATCCTTTGGGCCTTGACCTGTCAAGGGCTGAAAATTTCCAAGAACAGAGATTCCACAGCCTCTCTGGGGAGCCCATTTCAATAGTTAACCACTCCTGTTGCGAATGGTTTTTTTTACTTAGATCTACTCAAAATTCCTCTTGCTGCAACTCGTGACTGTCATTGTGCAATTCTGACAATATCCAGCTGCATCTTCTCCTCAGTCCCCGTGTAGGTAGTAAAAGTGGATTTTCATCCCCTCTTAATTCTTCTCCAGGCTGAAACAAATCTCATCCTTTACTTATGTATTAAGCACTCTCATCCCTTAGGGGTCCTGATGGCCCTCGACTCCATTTGGTCCAGTTTGCCAACTTCTCCCTTGTCCAAAGGAGTCCAGATGGGGCCTCACAAGAGTGAAGTCACTTCCCTTGACCTCCTCATTACCTTTCTGCTCATGCAGCCCAGTATACAGGTATCCTGCTGTCCACAGTACACAGCTCACTAAATGAGTTAAATTATCTTCTTTTCCTCTGATCCATGTGAGGTGTTGTAATTTACCTGCATTTGGGCTAAAAAACAGGTGGGAGGCTCTGTTACACAATTTACTCCAAGAAAGAAAAGTGTGTTTATGTGTTATGTTTACTGTGCTTCTTTTCAGGAGAGGTTTATGAAACAGAAGAGTTCCATTTGAGCCTTGGCAGGGTGAGGAAATCATATGTGCTCATACCTCAAGCAGAGAAAAGCACTGAGAAGTATTTTGGACAGTGTGCCAGAGACTTATAAAATATGCAAATTTGCCAATGTAAATCTTACCAACCGTGCTCCTAAAAAGTTGCTTTAAAACCCTCCATGTACATTGGCTGCCAATTACATTGCATGCCTTTAGTGGATACAGAATTAAGGCGCTTTATCTCTGAAATAAATAAGACTTCTAATTGTATCTATTTAAGTAATTTGGCTGCCTCATTCTCCCGGCTTGCTATGGTTTGGTACCCACTCCCTGGCACAGCCCACTCTGTGTAGCATTTCTGAGTCCACTGCCCCCTTCTGAAGACCTACTGACATGCCCCTGTGGTGTGCTGGAACAAGAGTTGTCACTGGATGCCACGTGCTTGAGAAGCAGTAGTGAAGCAATGAGCAAGAAGCACGCCATATTTTGTCAATAGCAATGTTATGAAATAGCCACAAGAAAACTCAACCATATTGTTCTAATTTATGAACGAGTAGATAGGGTCTTATTTTGGAGCATGAAAATGTAATCTATCCCTTCCTCTGTTTCCCTACCACCCCCTTAAAATAGTAGTCTACACTGTTAATTAAATTAAACTAACAGTTAAATAGAGCTGATTTCCAACCAGGACATTACAAGGATTTAGCCTCCCTATATATATACAATTACAAAAGGAATTGTGGTGATGAGATTGAGAGCAAAACATTACCCAGAATCCTTTTAAGATCGAAGACAGGGAAATGAGAAAAGGGATTTCTTTGTGATTTAAGAAGGATAAATATGAGATACGAACAATCAAAATAACAATATTTGAGAAGTGATAGCAGATGTGTCAATCCACATTCTTTAGCTTCAAATTCTCCCATTTCACATAATTGTTAGCTGGCCCCAGAGCCTCATAGCACTGTATAAAGAAACAATTGCACATCTTCTAAAAACAGAAGATGGTGAGATCTCTTAAACAGCTTGCCCAAAGACCCTATTGTGCCAAAATTGTTATGGGTTTATTCAATAAATTAAAATAAATACCTCCTATGGGAAGCAAAAGACATAACAGAACTGAAAACATTTCCTGTAGGAGGAATATTTTTAAACTTTTACAGAGAGAGGAAAATGAAAACTGAACAGAGCACAGCCAACTGGTTTCTCACCACGTTACTCTCAGTAGGGTGCTACTCAATTGAAATTACCCTTTGGAGAAAAAACGAAAAAGTTAGTGCTCAGAACCATCTTGCCATATTACAACAGTGGCAGAAAACAAAGGGAGAAAGTAAATAAAACCTGAAAATAGAAATGGAAAATTTGTATTAGTCTTCCTCTTGCAAAATCAGTTATAGACACTCAGTGGAGGTACAGTTTCACCACTGAAAATCAAGTCCAGGCTAACCCCAAGGCAGTGCAAAAGTAATCTTAATTGCACTAAAAAACCTAAAACTAAATCTTTGCTTTGTTAGCAAGGTCTGTAACGTACTTTGTACTTTGCTGAAAACCAGTTTGTCCAATTATGAGAACAAAAGTACTCATTAACATTTGAATCAGCCAATCCAAATAGTAGGCAATAACGACAGTAAAGCAGGTTTTTTTTTTTCACTATGAATTTCAGGTGATGAAAGCAACAAGACAGAGTATCTTCCTTTTTAAATGTTTGGTAGGGAGGATAAAGGAAGATACACACAACAAGGAGTATTAGAAATGGTTGAAAGACAAGCCCAACTTAAAAAGGTCCAAGTGCATGGAGCACTTAACAGGCGAAAAAGAGAAAATCATGTTCCCGGCAGCCGTGAGGAGAGTTTCTGCATTGGACAGAGTGCTCATGTGCATTCTCACTAAGTGCAGTGCTCAAAAATCTCTTTTTGACCTTACACACTCAGAGAGTCCTCATGGGTAAATACTGCAAGTCAGAAGGTCTTCCCTTTGAGCGGATACAGAAGAGATGAAGTAGGAAGATCCAGAAAAGACAGTTCTGGTTTCACAACTGGGGATGATGATGCAAGCTCTTCCCATAGCCAGGACTGTGAGGATGATGACCCAGGGATGACAGCTTTAGGGTGTGAAACTGATGCTTGATTTTATGAGACAGAGACACAGTACCTAACCTACTTAGGTCCAAAAACACAAACATGTGGTACCCAACATCTGGTTCCAGTACAACAATGTGGCAAGCATCAGGCACTGGAAGCTCATCAAATCCTTCACAAACACTCTCAACTCTCCCAGGGATTTAATAATTCTTAGCTGACAACCAGAGTGGAAAAAACATGTAACTTGAAATAGCCAGTCTGTACACATCTAGGAAAAACTAAAACTCAACCAGAAAGCCTCCACATATATTTCCATTGACTTGTATTATTGTCACAGGATAAGAATAGATAAAATTGATAGAAATAATTTTGAACAAGCACGGCTTAAAAATTTGCACAAAATAATTGATACAAAAGTTTTAAAGTGAGGTGAAGAAAGTAAACTCCTAGGAGTGAATGGTAACGAAAGACTTTGCTTCCTTCCTGATACTCAGGTTTGATTAGTAGTCACCAGCCAAAAGGAAAGCACACATTTGAGTACTCTGTTGAAGTCTGAAAGTTCAGTACCTTCCAAAATAGGCCAATGAGTTGCAATGTCAAATTCCAATGAAGTCTGAACCTTGCCCCAAACCTCCTTATTGCTCCCCTCCCATTTTCCGTAAGTTGAATGGAATATTTGGCCTCTTCTCCCACAATCCAGACACTTGGTTCAGTTAGCAACCACAGGATGTACAAAAGGTACATTTTAAAATGTTAGCTTAATTCCAGCGATCCTTATGCTCTCAAATACTTTGCCACATAGCCAGAGGATCAAATATGAGCAGTGTTATATCATGTTTAAGGAGATTAAGACAGGAGTGCCATTATAATTTTGATTTTTAGTACCTTTTCTGCACTAAGATTTCAACTCTCCAATTCTGACACTGATATGCTGAAGTTACTACTGTGCCATCATAACCGTTCAGCCATACTTGCTCAGAACTCCCTGCTGGTTTCAACTATGGTATTTACATCTGGAAAGAAAAAAAAAATCCCCCAAACAGGCTTAATACCTATACAGCCTTAATACTTATGCAGCCAGGAGACTGCAGAAGAGACTTCTGAAATGCTTTTCACCTGCAAGCTGTCACAGCTACAGTTCTTGTCATACAATAAAGTCTGCAAAACTAAATGTGCTTGAACTCCACCATGAAGTCAAGACAGCAGACTGGGTTGTTAATATTTTAGCGGTTACTCAAAATTACTTTTCAGTCTCATCTGTATTATTTTCACAAGTTCCTTTCTCATTACTTAAGCAATGCACACTTGAAGAATTCTGTCTGTCCTAGACATCAACCCCCATATTTTCATCCAATATCTTCAGATGTAATTTAGTTGAGAATGGGAAGAGTCCATTTGCCAAAATCGGAAATACTGAATATATATAGTTACTTTTAATTGCATTCCTGTCATGAGAGACCCACAACATTCCTGCCCACCAAATTTTGTAATTATAGAACTCTTACAGCATTGAATGGGACAGACTCAGGATGAGATTAATCTGTGTGTCCAGTGGTTTGGAATGTCTTAGCGAAGAAAATAAAGCAAACAGTTCACTGGTAAATACCAGAACATACAGTTTTTACTTAAAAAAAAAAAAAAAAACCAACTTCCAAAGTACAGTTCTCACACATCTCATTAAAAAGCCCCCTCAACAGAAAAAAACACAAGTTAGCCATTTAAACATGCCAGACCCCCATTTTGCTTCCAGGACAGTTAATCAGAGCTCTGCAAGGGAATATGTTCCAACATGTCTCCTATCCATACAACAAAATCGCTGGGTTAGGTATCAAGGTTCTTAAGGGTAACAGACACTGTGCTCACAAGTGATGTCCAACCTGAACCTCCAGTGACACAGCTTGAGGCCGTTTCCTCTTGTCCTGTCACTGGCTGCCTGAGAGAAGAGGCGACTCCCACCTTGCTACAAGGAAAGAGAGAATCTGACACTGCCTTCCCAATGAATTTAAACTCTTAAAGTATCAAGCCACCGAATTTACCAAAGCTGACCTCCCAAGGCATCTGTCAGCCGAAACCTGTGTAATGAATGTTCACTACTTCTGATGGCCATGCTATAAAGTAATTCAGTTAAACTCAGGTTGTTCTGATAGTGCAGATTATCTTCTGCAGCAATCTTGCAGTTCATCACAGCTTGGCCAGCCAGCAGCACAGGAGACACCTGGACAACTCCTGGCTTCTCCCTCAAAACCTGGTGAGGAGCCAGGGCAACCTTCCCTCCCATGCCATGCAAAGCTCCTCCCGTAGTGCTCAACAGAAAGCCTTTCTGGGCAAGCAAGTGAATCGCAGGCTGAGTCAGGCAGGGGAGGAGGTGAGGAAGGGCTGAGCCATTCACCCACAGCAACCCGATTTAATTGAGAAGCAAACTGCAAACCAAGGATGCTGTCCCCTGCCTCCCAGGGGCCAGGCACGCAGGCGGGAAGGCTGCAGATGTTATGCTGCCATTACTTTAAAATCAGCTCGCCCCCCAGAAAAGCCTATTAGTTGGAGATGGTAATGTTTAATTAGTTAGTAACACATAGACTATGACAGCAAAATAATCAGGCCTTTAAAGTTTAAGGGTGTAGATGTGGTTTATCATAACAAATAGATTACTCGGATACATTCCCATGATTTGCCATATTTTTCATGCTGTGACTTTCCATTACCATCTTTAAGACAGAAAAATAACCAGAAGAATTAACAAAACTTGAGAGTTCACACATCTATTAATCTCGAGCTATTCTGGACCCAGCAAATGTATTTCAGTCACTCAGTGGAAACACTTGCATCCTTAACTGGTACAGGTCTACTCACTTATTTTAGCATAAATGTATGACAAATTTTGGCAGAATCAAGGCATTAATGTATTTCTAGATATTTTTCCCATCTTGTCCATGATATTTAGTTTACTTAGAGAGTCACGTGAGCATACGAAACACCTAATGATAGCATAATAGACTTAATTTTACAAGTGAAAGTGAATTTTCTTTAAGGAAAATGGCATAAAAGGACAGCTGAGATCAGATGGGAATTGAGGATGAATGCCTTTTTCCTCTTATTAAAAATCTCCCTTGGCTTTGTCCTGCTGAAACCCACTGGAAATCTTGCCGATTTCCATAGACCCAGGAACAGGTTTTTTTATGTTAGCAGCTTATATACATCAGCAAAAAACAGAAAGGTGAAAGAATGCTTGTCAGCAAAGTAAAGCTCTAAACAAAAATAATCTTTATTGTTGTGAAGAAAACAATGTGTCAATAAAGAAGTGCCAGGTCATTGGACAGTGAGAGACACATCCGCCAGGTGATTCTTCACATTAAAAAATCTGTGGACCTAAGAATACAGGGCTAACACATTTAGGTGTGACCTGCTGCTGAAACTGGAAATCCCCTGGGTATTCAGGCATTCCATTAAAAATTATTTATGAATGGTGGCATGAACTTAGCAGCAACTTTCTCTCCCCAAGCCAGTAGACAAGTTTGTAGTATAAAATGCAGAAATCAAACTATTACAATGAAAGAAAGGTAAAATAAGCAATCCTTTTTATTCTCCTGGCATCATAACAAAGCTAGTATGGACACTGTGGCCTCATATACAGAAACCCCAGATCGGTGGTACATTCATGCTTTAAAACCTGATTAGAGCTGGGCCAGGTGCCCCTACCCCTGCAGCCCCAAGGTACCAGCTGTCCCAGGGAAGGATTCACCCAGTGCAGGCTGCAAACCCCACTTTCAACACGTCCCTGTGGATGCCACCATATACATCCAGATTGGGACAGGTGCAGGAGGTCGTGCCCAGATATTATCATTTTGAAGGGGTTCTGAAGAGGAAACCTCCACGGCATTTTTACTTCTCTTCACTCCTTTAGAGATTAAGGTGGCAGGGGAGAAAATAATTCCCACATAAATTTCCTAGCGCATAACCCTGTTGCTTCCACAGTAGCTCTAGAGCAATATTTCCTAAAAAGAGCAATTATACTGAAGGTGTTGGAATGAAGGTAAAGAAAACAGATTTTGCAAAGAACATTTATTTTATTCCCAACTAACAGGATGGGAAATTTTAAGTACTACAACCAAAACTTTCAATGTTCATTTGCATTAGGCAATCATCTGTTCAGTTGTCTTTTACAGCTGAGTAAAATCAGTATTGCGATGTATTTCATTTCCTAAGTTGAATAGAAGTGGAACTACAGATTTCCTACTGAGAATACAATAATTTGAATAATGGGACCTTTTAAAGTTATGATATTATAAACAGTTACTTCCTTTTCACCCAATAAAATGTGGGGTTTTTTACCTCAAGCACACATGCTTTGCCATAGCCAGGATGAAGCTTCAGAGGCAAAAAGATCCTTGCTTCCAAAAAACTGAACCTTTTCAAATAAACACTAAATAGGAAGCAAACAACTAAATCCTTTGTCAATAATGCTATTTTATAATGAGACCAGACTGAATGACCATTAGGATGCATTCCTAAAATAAGACAGGGAATAAGATCAAAATTATATATGTGCAGTTTCTTCTACAATAAACATTAATGTAATTTGTACATGTCTTTGCTGAATAACTAAGTTTATATTTGTATAACATCTTGAAAATAGCAACTCTGAAACTAGTGAGTATCAGATTAAATGACGGCTGACATAAAATGCTACCAGTTCACAGTGACAACACTGACCCACAGCAGGAGGCCAGCACACCCTGCTCCTGCATCACAGTCCCACCACTGTGACTGCTAGGACAATGACATCCCTCCAAAAAAAAGGGTTTGACTATTTAAAAATGCTAGACACACACCAAATAAAGAAAGAACGCAGCACTTTTCAGTTTGTAGTCTGAAGATGTGTTGTGCTGTGTGCTCTGACGACACATGGATCTGAAAAAAGTGCCCTGAGTGTCCACCACTTTTGCATAGATTCAGTGAAAAAAGGAAGACCTACTTAGATTTACATATCAGAGACAATGCTGTGAGTCTTGGGCTCAGTCAGGAAACTCCGCACAGGAAATTTTATGTATCTTATACTTTTTGATGGACCTTATAAAATCAGAAGTGGATAAGCAGCAAACTTATCCTTAATTAATGTGACCACATACTATCTCACTGTCCACTGGAGGTTTTCTGCCACTGATGCTGCAACTCCCACAAAGTTCTTTGACATCATGAATTTTTCACTATCTTAAAATTCAAGCATCAAAATGAAATATTGCTAAGAGTTACTTCTGATTACAAGACTTCATAATAATAAATTTTTTAAAAACTGCTAGAATTCTTCACCACCTCTTTCAGCATTAGCCAGCATCATGCCTGAAGTTACCACCCACATGTTGACACTCTATCCCAACTGGCAGACGTTGACAACTTTTATACTCCAAGTAAACGGGGATATGGGAGCTCAAGGTGAGAGGGAGCTTTTACCCATAAAAGCTATATTTTGTAATCTTGTGCTGCCATGGTGCCTAATTTGGCTTTGGATCTCAGATAACTCTGTATGGTAACCATTTTACAAGGACTTCCACATCCCACTGCAGCAATGGGGCTGTTTTGTTGATGCATCTAATTATTATCGACTATTTATAATAAGTTCATCAGAAATGGAAATGGAAATGGAAATGGAAATGGAAATGGAAATGGAAATGGAAATGGAAACGAAAAAGCTGCCTTCTGATCCCAGTTCTCCAGAAGGCACTACTAAACAGTTAAGTGGGAAACCTCATCACCATGAACAGGATGGAGAACTTCTTAAAAGAATTTCTCCTTCTTCTGCTACAAAGGGCTCAGCATAACCAATTCACTGGGCAATCGCTACCAGGAAACAATGGTACATTTTTTGAAAACATTTGTCCACATGGTGTGGTAACTGCAGCCCAACGTCGACAACATCCAAGTTAAATGAATAAATATTTGCATTGCGAAGTTGGATTTGTCTTGGAATACAATTGCTCCTCATATGGTTTTGACACATGTGCATTGTCAAATAAATCACAACTCACTGGGTGTGCACAGTAAAAATAATTTGTCTATCTTGTTAGAAGCCATCACATACTTCAGTTTAAGAGGTGTGAAACTGGGAGGGGAAGGTTTTACAGGCCTGGGACAGCTACACATGAAATCCGTCGAGGAAACCTCAAATATCCGACCCTCCAGCGCCGCAGGTACCAGCTCCCGGCACCAACACCCACGACGGCCTCGACGGCCCCGCCGCACGTGGCGGACACGCGCGGGGTCTCGCTGAGCCGCGCACCCAGCACCGGGTGCTCGCTGCCGGAGCCCCGCCGGGGCGGGCGGGCGGCGGCGTCGC
>WEKY01051551.1:116705-127822 GCA_013390045.1 Picathartes gymnocephalus
ACCTCTTTTCCTTGCTCCACACAGAGCTGGCCCCCGAGCACGGCCCGCGCCCGGGGGACACGCTGGACCAGTGGGTCTCGGCCTTCCTGGTGTACGCCAGCGTGCTGTGCGAGAAGCACCCGGCGCGCTGCGGGGCCATGTTCAAGTACCTGGACACCATCCGCAAGCTGCACGCCACCTACGGGGGCACCTCCTGGATGAACTACGATGAGGACTTCCGGCGGCGGGCGGCCAAGAACCCCTCACTGCCCTGGGGCGACGTCGACTTGGACCTGTGGATGAAGTGGATGGCGCCCCTCAAGTCGCTTGTCCCCAGGCGCCCGCGTGCTGAGAGCGAGACACAGGCCTCGCCGGCCCAGCCGCCACCGCCGGGCCAGAGCCCCAAGCCGGAGGAGAAAAGCCAGGTGTGATGGGCCGATGGCCGCGTGTTTTTCTGCTACGCTGGCTGGGCATGGTGCTCCCTCGGACGGGAAGCGGAGAAAGGGGCAGTTGGGGTGCCCTTGCGTTAGTCGGCAGCTTTCGTCTCATGGCGCTGACCCTTTGCTCGTGCTGACCATAGGGACACGGTATCGTGGGTGCCCAGCTGGCCACTGTGAGAGGTGTGCACGTGGATGGATGCTCTGAGCAAGCGTTTGAGCGTTTATTGCTCCAGCCACCAGAAAATAGAAACTCCATTTATTCCCTCCTCTGGTATATTTTTGCATTTTCCTGAAGACATTAGAAGAAAGATGTTCTGTGGTGTTATTTCTTCCCTCTGAGTTGTCTTTAAAAAAAAAAAAAATCAGCTTTCTCAGACATGCAGTTATCTCTATTCAAGACTAAGAGTATAGACTCTCCTGTTACTATGGGAGCATGTGGGCAGTTGCAGGGAGTGTGGGATGGTGAAAAATTTGATACGAATAAAGTTAAACTTCAATAAGAATGGCCACAGTGTGCAAATTCACCATGATTTGAAGATTAAATGTGGTTTGGGGCTCAGTAAACTTAATCCACAAGTTAGAGCAGGTTTTGTGGAAAAAGATGATGAGTGTGATTAGAAGTAGGGAGGATTTTGTGTACTTGTTTTGCTTTCGGTATAGGCATCACTGTATGAATTGGTATAACCTGTGGTAGATGCAGGCAGGTCTGCCCTTTCTCCTGCCTGAAGTGTGATGCTGAGATCCACAACTACATAGGACTGCCTGTCTATATTAGAGGTTGTGCTGCTTCTCTTCTCTCTTGTGGCTGCAGTCTGCCAAATCCCCAGCACAGAAAATGCTGAATGTTGGGTTTCATGCCAGCTGAATGGTGACAGAGCTTCTGTTATATTGGCTATGTTTATTTCTAACCAATTTTTTTTACGCAACTGCAGAAAGAACTTTTGCCTTCCTGAAGAATTTTTGCTAATTTATCAGATGCTGTGCTTTACTGGCATTGCCAGCACAGAGTAGCTAAGTTCTTTGACTGGTGTTAGCCTGGTACTTTTTCAGGGCATCTGAAAGTGTTTGTGGTCTATCACACCAGGTCTTGCCTTTGGTACCTATCAAAAGTAACTTCTCTAGGCCAACCTGTGACAAAGAAAGGCAGCAAACACCATGTAATAATATAGATAAACCCAGCCTGTTGGCCTTGGGCCTTCTGTGGTTGATGCTCTGAGTTGTGCAACTTTTTCTGATGTCTGTTTACATTTCTCCATCCTCAAGATGAACAGCTCAGTTCTTGTTTTCCTACAGATCTTATGTGAGCACCAGATGGGCAATGGCTTATAGTTTTCATCTCATCTGAGACTGGACCTTCAGCTTCTCATGTTAACCACTCTTGTAACTTCTTCCACAGCAGCTGGTCTGTCAGTGCAGAGCTTTGCTCTGTTGTCTGCTGAGGCACCAGGGATCTCGATCCCCTTGATTTCATGGAAATTTCCTACTTGATTTTTATCAGTGGCATTGATGTATTTTTTTCCCCAGAAAGTGTGTAAAGAAAAAAAGTAAACATGTTTATTTTAAGTCAGTTACAAAATACCAAAAGTTTAATGTTTGTAAAATGAGTAGTACTTTAGCAGCACAGTGAAAAAGTAAAACTTGTGCGATTAATCACTGTGGTTTCAGCCACCTTTCTGTTATTAGAGAAGTTTTTAATTGGTAGCATATAGTCTCTTATAACTGTTTCAAAATGTCCTTAAATGAAATGATGGTTTGAGCAGCTGTCAAATATAGATGAGGCCTAGGATAAAGCATGAGTTTATCACTGTCAAGGTTGCACCAAGGAAATGTTTTCTTGGAGGTGGCCTGTGTGTTTCCCCGTATCTCCCCCACTCCTTGCAAGCTCTGTTTATGCTGTATAAATCTACTTCAGCAAAATAAGATGTGACATCACACTCGGGCAAAAGAACTGGAGAATTAAAATGTGAGAGAATAGCCTTTTATGGGCTTAAGACTTTGATCAAAACCTAAGCTTTTTCCACATTCATGCTGTCAAGAGGATGAGGAGGTGTTGTACAAAAGCCTTTTTTCCCAGATTGTTGGTTTGAACTGATTTTGGTTTTGTAATTTCAAGGGATAGTGTTAGGCAGCCTGACTGGATTTCATTTCCCCTTTTAGTCCCAGACTCTTTGAATTTCAGCATCATTTAGTTTAGTGCCTTTATCCGATTCTGCATTTCCACAGATGGTTAAACAGTAAAAATGAAGTCAAGGTGTACAAAGTGTTGTGTCTGAAGATACCTGTCCTTTCTAAGGCACTGGTGAAGAGCTGTAACTTTGTTTTACATGGAAAGAACAAAGTGAGAAACCCTAGTTTTAGGTTGAGTGTGATAATAGGCATGTGTGTAGGATAGCTGAGATTCATTCCTGCAAATTTATGTCTGTATGTGTAACTTCAGACAATTCTCTTTTTTTCCCCAGACTCCATGAAAACAGAAGACCAGTTGGGATGGGAGTCAGACTAAGTGAGTGAGTTTATTTATAAAACTGAATAACTTTGAATCTTAAATATTTGCAGATTTGTTAAATACAGAATTTCTTATTGGTGCCAACAGCCTGACTCCGTTGGTGTTTAAGTGGAGCTCTGGTATTCTAGTGCATTCTTTTACCTCTGCTTCTGTTGCGTTGCAAGCTGTGCTAGAGAAGACGTAGGAAATTCATTTTACCCAATCAGCAGTTGTAACAATGGACTACAAACCTGCAGAGCAAGCCAGTTTGCTGGAAAACAGGAATTCCTGCAGCGCAGCACTTGTCACAGACTATCCAAAGAGGGCAAAGATTCAGGAAGGTGAATAAATTGAACACTGGTTGAAAGAGGTCAGGAACACTCTCCCGGAGGAGAATCCTGCCCTAAAATACTACTTTGAAAGTAAAAGCCAATTTAATACACAGATTAATCCTTCTCATTTGACCAAACTTGTGTGCAATCCTGGATCTTTGCAGATCACAACCGGACACTTCAAAACCCTATGTATTATATTTGTTTTAAAAAAAATAAATCATAACTTGTCTTGTTACAGCTGTTACTTTTGCCATTTCATTGAGAGTATCTGCAACATAAATGTGTATTTGACTCAAAAAAGTATCATACAAGGTATAATAACTCAGGTTGTCAACAGAATTATTCTGTGAGGCTCAGTATCCTCTCTCCATTGTTCTGCATTAACCATTGCTGTCATTGCCAGATAGCCCAATTGTGCATTACAAAATTCCTCCTCAATTATAATATTGACCTAAGTTATAACTCTGTTTTTATCCTAGTGGAATACTTAAAATCCTGACCATCACACTAGGCCTTTGTAGTCTGGTGTTCATGAAATTTTTTTTTTCACTGATTCACAGTTTTCATGTTGCATCCAGTATTTTGTTTTCTTCTTTTTCCTTGCATACTAAGGGGTATGGTCAAGGTAATACTATGATCCAGTAATGCACATGATAGTAAGGGTTTGCCTTTAGTTGTTTCAGGAAAAAGCTGCCATTATCTTCTCTCCCTTTTTCAATATTTCCAATAATATACATAACATAAACTGTTTGTAAATTGATATCAAAGTGTTTGTGACTTCACCTAAATAAATTTTTCTATTTAAATGCTATTCTTAGCGGGTTTTTTCCTCCCTTTTTCTTGTATTGCCACTTCGCTTTTGTAATCACTTTTTTTCATCACCTGACCTTTTACACAATTTCTGGTTTTCTGTTTATTAAAGCACAACTGAATTTTAACTAGAAAGTGAAAAAAAATCAGCCTTTGGAATTTTCTTCCAATATTTTGCATAAAGACTTCATAATGTAGCTGTAGTTTTCGTAGCTTATTCATCTGCCAGTTGTTGAGACAGTGATAGCACATATAAGGCCTTGAAAATGAAATAGCTTCTGTACTAAAATACCCATATCTTTATGGCTTCCAAACTGAAACTGATCTAATGAATGCTGAGATTCTTGCATTTGGTACAGTAGAATATAGAGCACTTTTACAGATGTTACAAAAGTACTTTTTGTTTTCAAGAAGGGTCTTAAGCTCAATCATCAGATCACTCATGCTATTTTTCCCTTGCCTTCTTGTTTTAAGAAACCAGAATTTGGATACTTTCTAGTCTGTGCTGTGCTTGTTACCATCATTGCTACATGAACTACATGGCTGCTGCGTTGCTGCAGGCTTTTCCACCTGAGCAAGTGCTATAATAGTGGCAGGATTTGGGGAGCGGTGTAGGAAGAGGTGGATGTGGAGTGAGGAAGGGTGAGCAGATACTGCTCTCATCTGTCTCCCTGATGAATTGTACAACTGTGAGTCTTAAACCTACTGACTCAGAGCAGCAAAGCAGCAACAGTTTGGTGTCCTCTTTGCGAGCAGCATAGCCAGCTGGAGTCTAAAACACTTCCTAATGTTCTTTGCTGAGTCCTTCTGCCAAGAATGTTTTGGGTTTGTTTGTTACTCTCTCCAGCTTTCATAGAGTCTGCTGCCCTTCCTGGAACTCTGTCACCTCCCAGTCTCCTGGTTGCTGCTGGTGCAGGATTGGACCACCCTGCCTTCCATGTTTGCTGTAGAGAATTGCCAGAGCTCTACCTTGCTCTCCAGTGTCCTTTAAAGTTGCTGCCTGCTTTCATAATGAAGTTGTGTTTCATGTTATTGGCAGTGATGGTTTTGCAGCATGTGGGACCTCCTCCCCTCTTTGCTGTTTTTCTTCCTCACTCTCTTTGAGCCACTCTGTAATTTCACTGTGGGACTTGTGCATCTTTGCTTTAGAGTTTATTGTTGCATGTGTGCTTTGCCTCTCATTGCTGTGCTGTAAGCTTCTGCAGGAAATTTCCCTCTACACTAGTTTCTCATTAAAATGTTGGACTTCAAGGGATTTCTTCAAATTTCAACAGTTCAGTTACTGCATGGGTTTGCCTCTATCCTTGACACTGGGGATAACCCTTTAACTAAGTGCTGTGTGAGGATAGAGCACACACTTGGAGAAAGGCTTGGGACTGAACCATGATTCTGTTACTCTTAAAGTAACTGTGATCTGCAGTAGAAACCAGTGATACACAGGAGTTATTTTTCTATAAATACTATTTCTCTCAGTCCTGTTTCATAGCATGGTGGGATGTCTTTGGTGTCACTGCAGTTTCTTATAGCTTGCTCAAAAAATTTCGAGCATTTTTACAAAGGTGCCACAGTGCTTTTCACTAAGACTGGTGGATTTTCCAGTTGGGAATATTTGTGACATGTGTGGGAATTTATTTGTTTGGGAGGACCAGCAGCTTATGGAATTCTAGTTAACTAGAATTAAGGAGCATACTTTTGAGGAGTAATTTCAAATAAGTATCTTTTTAGAGATTTCTAGCAAGATAGCTTTCTTTTTCCACAGATGTGCTTTTTCATGTGCTGGATTGATATGCATTGTTTTTGCAAAGAGCAAATCAAAAGTAGTGCAATGTGATTCTCACAGCACAAAATGAGTTGTAATGTAGGGATAAAACTAAAATACGTAATTCCTTAAGCAAGCTGACATGCTTGGGAAGTTCAGAGTTGAGCTGTAGCAGAAGTACAGTCAAATAAATGGGATTTCTAAGTTCCACCTGTGTGCAGCAGTTGAGTTTGAGGTATTTGAAGCATCTGAAAAGACAAGGCTGCTACTACTCTTCTGGCCTTATTAGTACAATGATGTGCCTTTAAAAATAAGGTGACAGCAGAATGTTTTGCATGTGGGGTAGCCTGTTGCATCTGCAGTTGAGCAAAATTACTTCTGACCTCTAATGAGATCCTTTCAGTTCCTCAGTGTGATTGCCAATTTAAGCTTCAAACATTGCTTTCCCATCTTCTGCTGTCTCCAGTCATCTTACCAACTTGGTTATCTTCTTTATAAAATCTGGTAAGCACAGCAAACATGTTCTGAGGGCAGTGTCTGATCAGCCTGTCTGTACGTATGGAGCCTTTCACTCTGTGTAGGTAGTTCTACGAATTTGTGTGGTCTAGCATGAAGGAAGTCAGAGTGTGTCTTTAAGTGTGGCCAGATGGAGAGCACATGGGAGGCTCCCCAGCTGCCTGCAAGGCTTGTGTGGTTTTCAGAAGCCAGTGGCACTGGCAGCATGTTTTTGTGTCCACTCCTCTGGTAAAATCAAACCCAAAAGCCCCAGAGACTGTTGTAACCATTGAGGGAAGGGCTGTGACCCAGTTCCAACAGTCTTGGTGTTGGTGGAAATGTTGCCTAGTGAAGTTACCAAACTTCTTTTTAGGTCATATGCTTAACAGGGACTGCAACAATTGATAGTGTCTGTGGGAGTGCTTTTGGTAACTCTTCCTAGGAAGAGATTATAGTTTCTCCAGCCAAGTTTTCAGAGACAAAGATCTTATTTTCCCGTCTTGTTTTCATACCCGGGTTTGGTTTTTACCCTATCATGAAGTTTAGCATACCTCAGTCCAACCCAATAAAGGACATACATTTTGATCCACAAAATCTTCTGAGTCCAGCATTTGTTTTTTTTCTTCAGCTGGGAATTCTCATCAAAACCACTTGACGTTGTTGCAGTCTAGCAGTTTATTGGACAATCAGCTAAAGAGCAGCAGAGATTGAAATAGAAGGAACATGTTTACAATATCTCACTATTTGTAAACTTGAAATAATAAGTGCTTTTACCTTTTTTGGTGGTTGTTGTTCTTTCTTTATTTTAAAGAATACTTTCTTTTTCGCAGTGTCTCAGTGCAGTGTTGATGTGTCAGTATTTCCAAGGCAGCAGGGGAATGTTTACATAAAAAAACTCTTAAGTGTTTTTTTTTTTAATTTTTTAAATATAAACATTTGTGTCCATAAAATCCTTTCCACAAAACTTATGTAGCTTTTTTTTAATTATTATTCTGTTCAAAGCTAAGCCTGGATCAGATTCAGTTTTTATTTTCTGAATCGTGTAATATGAGCATTTGATCTGAACCTACATTGGCAGGTGTAGAAGATGTCGCTTCCTGCTTCAAATGGCAGTTCTGAAGGTCTGAAGTTAGGAGTGGCTGTTGAAAAACAGCTACATCGCTTACACTGGCTGCAGTTACAATAAGCACCATCTGCATTGCTGATGCTCGGAGTGTCCATAAATGCCCTCTATTACTCCCAAATATGAATATGCCTTCACTATGTGAAGGTAGTGGGCAGTAAATTGTGCTGATGTTGGTTGGTGGGGCTGCTTAGTTGATAAACCTGCAAGACAGCATGGTGCCGGAGGACCCGGACTGTGTGTCCCCTGTAGATGTTCCTGGCATAAACAGGGACAAGGCACGTCCTTGAAATGTGTAATATGGGCTAAGACTTCAAACCTCCTCTGCCTGAACTTCCCACCTTGCACTTGGGCATTCTGGCACGTACATGTCTTCCACCATGACTCCCTAGTCTCAGCTCCTGGGGGTTTTTCACTTCATAATGGTGAAATGTCATTGATGGTGCTTGGAATGAAGAAATACCACCAGGGCAGGCAGATGGTTCCCTACCATACACATCTCCCTGGGATGATCTATGCAGTGCTAAGGGAAAAGACTTAACTCCAGCTTTTAGCTGTGGAATGACAATTACACAAGTACTTAACAGAGGTGCTGGGATTACAGATGTTGGCAACTCTGGACTGGCGATAATAAAATAAGGTCAGTTTGAGCTGGGAAAATCTCTGAGGGTGCATTTGCTCAGGGCATGCAGGTGTGTGTCTTGCTACACTTGGTTTGACTGAGTGGACTTGAAGCAATAGCCTCCTTGAAGTGGTATTGGATTGGGAGAAGCATTTAGTTTTCCTTTCCTGTGTCATTTTCCTTGTCCTTTCTCCCTCACCAACAGTCTCCCAAGCGAGATATGTGGCCTTGTTATTGAGTATTGGTGGGTAACAGGAGAAATCTCACTACCATTACATGGGGTTGCTGGGAGAAATGAGTGAGTTTATACCTGTAAGATCATGAAGTTTTTCCAGGAGGAGAACAAAAAATTTGGTGGTATTCAAGGGCAAAAATAGTGACTTTGAGGGTACCTGGTCTGTTGCTTACTTTCCTATTGAGGAAAAGAAGATTCAGTTTTCTGGCTTAATGTGGTATTGGCCAGTGGAAAAGCTTTGGGCAGAGTATCTCAATGAGGTTTGGTAGCAGAAAGTAGATTACATGTGCATCAATATTGCTGCAGGTGCTCTGTAGGCCTATATATAAGCAGAAAAAGGAGACCTGGCCAGCAGGTGAAGCTGGCCAGGCTGTCAGTGATGCTGACCCACCAAGCTTGAGGGCATTTCATGGAACTGGTTATGGAACTATGAACCCCAGCGACGGGCCTTAAAACATCACTCTTCTTCTTGTGCCTTAGCATGCTTTAAAAAAAAACCCAAAACAACAAAAAACCACACAGCCTCAAAATACTTTCCTTGTATGACTGGAATAGAGTTGCAAATGCTTTTTGAGAGGACAGTGGGTGATACCTGGTATGCACCATTTCCTACCATGCATTTTCTGTTTTAAATATTTGTATTACATGCAAATGAAATAGTGTAAAATTGAATCTTTCAGCACTATTAAAGAGCAATATAATTTACGAGTGTGTTAAGACAAAATGTTTTTTACTTTTGTTAGCAAGTATTTAAAAACATGTTTGATTTGTTTGGGGTTTTTTGTCAGTGCTCAAAACATTGAAAACAAACCCATAGAATGTTACAACACTGTTGCACTGCTGCAAACACTGCTCACAGGCCTGTGTTGCACAGAGGTATAAATAATCTCAGTTGTTCCCCATCAGATGAGGAGGAATGGATAAGCACATCCTTTACCTGCCTTTTGTATGAGGAAGCTGTTAATACGGAGTGCTTCCCCGATGGAGAAGCTGAGAACAAGACCTTGGGTCACCTGCTTCCCTACTGATTCACAGCATCAGCTCTGCTGGGCTTGGAGATACACAGCACTTTTTTGCTTCTCTTGGTTTCTCCAGCCCACAGTCTCTGAATGAGCAGTTTCTGCAGGGCATGGAAAGAAAGAAACTCTTCCTTTTTGTTAATTTTTTTTTTTGCCTGGTGTTCTGCAGCTTCAGTCTTGACACCTTGTTCTCTGAAGCTCCTGCAAGAAATGCAGGAACTGAGAAACAGGTGAAGACAGCTGAGATGTTTACTGTTGAGTGTGAGAAAAGTGCAATGCTACTCAGGTTTCCTAAGTCTGGGAACTGTTTGTTATAGCCTGGTTAATAACTCCTAGTGGTGGAGGACCAGAAAAGGTACTTACTGCTGTAGCTTGTGTGCCCAGGAGCATGGGAAGATTTGGCTGTGGTAGGAGGTGAAAATTACCTGACAGACATGTCCTGGTAAGATGGTTTACTCTGTGGCTTAACCTGGCAAGCCACAAGATAGTAAAACATGTCTTAATTCTCTTTCAAAATGCAGAAGTTACTTTCTTGAGATGATGTTGCCTTGAGCATGTGTGCCTTTTTAATGTAGTGTTTAAAAGCTAGTGATGCAAGTGAAGGGCCCTGTCAAACAAGAACTGAAAGCTTTGAAATGTTAGCTCTAGATGCTTCATCTGTGAGTTTGCTCTGTTCAGGACTACTGGCAATTAAATTAACTGATGTACTCATATTTCAACGCCTGTGAAGTTGCACCACAGGTTTACAGTGTCATTATTAATTATTTTATGCACAACAATCAAAGGACCTAATCTTCTGACGTGTCATCTTCCCTCCTCCCCCCCACCTCCCACTTCCCCATTCCTCCCATCCCAATCTGTGGGGGAGATGGCACTGTGAAAAGAACAGCAATTTCAGGCATCGTGATGAAGGCTGAACTGACGTAGGGAGCTTCAGAGAGTGCCATTTACCTGATGTTCTCCTCTCTGTTGCTGCACCCCTTGAAAACAGGCAGGACTAGAGGCAAAGAGTCAGCAGCACCCAGGTGGGTCAATGAGGAGGAGTGAGCCCTTTGAAATAGGTAAGGGTGGGAAATTGTCAATATTTAATGACTTTCAGCTATGGTGTCCCTTCTAAGGATTTCGTGAAGTAGGGAATGCACCCACCCCACACACTGGTACTAAAACAGAGAAAAGGGGTGAAGTTTGGGGCTGGCTTTAGATTCCCTGCTTTCCCTCCTTGTCTCTTTGCCGTGCTTGCTGTGGAGGCTTTGGCAGGAGGACGGGGTCAATTCACCACGCCTGTTCCTTGTGACACCTGGGCTTATGGAGCTCCAAGTGGTGCTGGAACAGTTGGTGCTGCTGGGAGTGGTGGGTGAACTGTGCCTGAGGGCTGGTGGGAACAGTGTAGAAAATCACATCAGCCAGGGCTGCACAACAACTGTCTGAGCTGATCGTACTCCAGGAGCTGATGGTGGAAGCAGAAATTCACTTGATGTCTAGAAAAGAGGAATTTTGCAAATTTGTATGTAAGTATTGGAAATTGTAACAACAGAGCCACAGGAGGCTGGAGAAAACATAGTCTACAGTAAACTAGGGGAAATACTCTATTTGGAGGCCTCTTTCAAGCAGTAAAGAAGTAGCAATTTCTGTAAAACTTTGTTGTGTATCATGCTAAGGACAGTCAATACTGGGTCATAAATTACAGAGATGCCTTGTACAGATCAAATTGTTGAGGGTGGCATATGAATATTTCTTCTCTCTGTTATTTCCCATTGCAGTTTCTACAGTTGCTACTCCAGTCTTTGTCCTGGAATTACTTTTCTTTTTTTTTTT
>WEKY01051551.1:127872-141072 GCA_013390045.1 Picathartes gymnocephalus
TTGACTAAGAGTTCCCAGGGGCAGTCAGTGGCAATGCCCTGAGTAGAAACTCTTTAGAACTCTCCTAAATACACTCATGGCTTACCTTCCATGTGTGCTCCTTTGCTTTTATGTATGCTGGCTTTTACCTCCTGTTGTTCTGTGTAGTTTGCCAGGGCCCCTGGCAATTTCTTAGTGTTTCCTTTAAAAATGATGATTCAGCCCACAAATTTCCAAATATCCCAGTGTTCCTTCTAATTTCTTCTGAATGAAGGTGCTTCCAACATCTCTAAATACCTCTGCTAAGTAGTGGATAAGGGAAGCTCAACTTCTGTGTCTTTATTTTGTTCCTGTCATGTTTCTTGTCCTCTGACACACTGTGCTGTTCTTTACAGTGCAAGCTTTTACTTCTCATGTTTCTAAAACAAAGCTTATCCACTTGACTGAGGATGCAGCATTATGTCAAAAAAATATAATTCAGCCCATTTTGTTCAAAGTAAAGCTGCTCCTACTGCAACTATATAAAAGTTACTCTAATTTTTCTCAACAGATGAGCCTCTTACATTCAGTATCACACTCATGTACATTTATTTCCAATTTTTCAATTGAATGTTTTCATTGTTCAAGATGTTATTTTAACAGGTTGTGGCATCAGAAAAGTTATTTGTTTCTTCCAGAAGATGACAATTCGTATAAAACAGAAAAGATCCTGAAAACCCATCTCAATTATTTTAAGATATTTTGTTCCTTTTTACTCCATGAAAGGAAAATTGATTGATCTAGGAATTTGCACAGAAATTTCTCTCACTTTACTGCAAAGCCCTAGAAGTACATTATTACAATCTTCTCATGTACTTTTTACTGCATAAAGGTGTGTGTGCTAACAAAACATGTCTTGGTTTTTACATTAATGAAGATGGCCTGCAGTACAAGTGGGATGTTTCAAAACATTTTTAAATCAGAAATTTTATGTAATTTCTCTCTTTTTTTTTTTTTTTTCCTACTTAGAGAATAGCCAAATTATGTGAACCAATTTCTGCGACTATATTTGTAGCACTATCTTTAGTTTCTATTTTGGTGGTCCAGGTCGGAGCCAGACCTTTTTTGTTAACTTGGAGTTTTTCTCGCACAATGTAAAAATGGCTCTTTTATTACTCTGAAAGTTTTGCAAAATCTCCTTTCAGGGTAGACTTTTCTAAGTTAACCAACACTCGTGCAGTTATTTTCTACTTCTTAGAAAACCACAGCTGAAAGGAGCAATTAAAAACTTGATTGCTGCTTTAAACTTGGCATTTAATCTGTATTTAACATAAGTAAGCTCTCATTTCAAGATTGTTTGATGCAGCCATTTCCCCTGACAATGCTAGTCACGCTTTTGCGTGCGTGCAGACTGTAGGATCTGGTGCTTAGGGATTTAGAAATCATGGACTCTCATACAAGTGATTCCAGACGGGTGGATTTTTCCACACTCCTGGGCCTTCCCAAGACAGTACCAGCCAGTCCACACTTGCAACACGATGCCTCCTGAGAGCATTTGGTGTAGCTGGGCTGTACTGTGCTCGGTAAAGCTGCACTGAATTTCTCTCATCCAGATTTGCAGGCAGATTAATACTAGGCCTTACCAATATCAATATAAAAAGAAACCCATGAAAAATCCTGGAGGTGACTCCCTGCATACTCACTCCCTTTCACCGTCACTCCAGGAGCAGGGAGGTGCCCTGTGCAGAGATGGCTGAGCTGGTCCTGGTGTCACGTACCGCAGAGTTGTGGCAGCATCTTGGGGATGTAGGTCCTGGCGAGTCCCAGTCCCTGCTCACTGTAAACAGAGTCCCCAGCAAGACAGGAACACAAAGGAACTGAAATGCTGCTCATCTGTGGCTTTTGGGCAAGGCAGATACCCAGCTCTATAGTGTGAGGTACAGAGGTAGGATTTACTCACAAAGCAGTCTAAGCATAGGAGAGCACTGGACCCAAGTCACACCAGTCCCAGCCACGGCAGTGACTAAACCTGCATGTAACTGAGCTGTGGGCTACTGTACAGGATGCCAAAGCATTGTGCCTGCCTACCTTTACTCTCCTTTCCCCCTAAAATAGAAACCTACGTTTATATAAATGTAAAACACTCATATGCAAATACCAAGTGGATTTCATTCTCAAGTTTTAAATAAATGTTAATGGTCTAAGCGTAAATAAATTAATAAATAAATAAATGGCCGTGTCTGTTTTGTTCAAAGCCACATTTGCAATTCAGAAATGTTTGTTGGAGCCATCAGACTTTTCCCAGCTCTCAAGCAGAGGGAGAATCTAATGTGGGGAAGTCAGCTGCCTCAGGTGATGCACTACTCATGGGTGTGTTGCATCTATTAAGTGCAGTCCCTCTGTGAAATTTGTGGCTGTGGAGGGCTCAGCTCCCATCTCACAAGTGTATCACAAAGCTTGTCACATAAAATCAGGACACCTCCAATTGGACCAGCTTAGGCAAGCAGTATGAGGACAGAAAATCTGATCACGAACACTTGTTAGATAATGTCTTTTGGTTGCTCTCTTGGTGATTATTCCTGTATCCCAGGAGAAGTTCCTACCATTAAAAAAAAATTGAATTGTCTTGTTTTAAAACAGGATGAAACTTCACATGCACAGGGTTGGTATCCGCAAAGTTTCAATGTAAACTTTTGTTTCCTGAGCAATTAATACTTCTCACTATCCTCCTGAGGCATTGATAGTCTTTTCAATTTCATTCTCCCAGCAGACTACAGAGCCACTAACAAATGAGTCCTTTGATTTTTTCCAACTTTTAGTAGTTGGCCTGTTTTCATAATGCCGAAATTATTACACAGATTGTTGTTTTGGCTGGAGGAATAGGTTCTAACACATTGCAGATCTTTAACAGGGAGAATTTGTTCTGGAGACAACCATGTGTCCTGGGAAAGAGATGAGAAAAGATAAACAAAATAAATGAACATTTGGAATGGAAATCATGAGTTAGTAGCTGCCCAAAGTGAAAAGCAGAATTCAAGTGTATTTCTTCTCATGCATGTGCAGTAGTTTGGTATCTTGAATCAAAAGAAAGAACACACAGAATCTGCCCATTCTTTGCAGTAACTGCCTGCATGCTCACATCCAGCTAACATTTGCATTTTCAGTTTAAGCAGAAACACTGTAACAAGTCCTAGCCAACCAACAGACAATATATTGCAATGGCTATCTTTTTTTTCCCATTACATTTAGATACCTATTTGTTTTCAGCTTGAAAATTTAAGAAGTTGTGAGCTTGGCTTTTGATTAGCTGTATAGACCCATCCCACAGTGCATCACTAATTGGTAAAATTTTAATATCATAAAAACTAGACTGAGTTCCAGCACTAGCAATGGATCCGTCCTCCTTTGTGTTGATTACAGGTCAGCTGAGGATTTCACCGGTGTGGGAAGACATATGGCTGATGTGAATCAGCAAAGCTGGCCCTACACTGCACTCGTCTGGCCCCCTGCCAGCATCAGAGCCCTGCCTGCTTGAAAGCAAGAGGTCACCCTCAGTGCACTGCTGAAATACGCCTGTTGTTGGCAGGAGGGTCCCTACTGCAGAGCCGTGAAATTCAACGCAGTCCTCAGGATCAGCCTGGCAGCAGCTCATGGGTATGAAGGCACTTTGTCATTCTCTTCAAGATGTGCTGAACAAATCCTTAGCCAAGCAATGGAAATGAGGCATGTTTCCAAGTCGTGTCAGTGAGTTCCAGTGCAGAGCTTGTCAGTAACTCTGTGCGTACTCTCATTCTGCCTTGCTAAGAGATGTGTTTCAGTCTGTCCTGGAGAGGGATGAACTTTTGCAGCTTGCAAAGTACCCGTAACTGCTCTGGCTGAGCCTCAAACTGATTTTTCATCTCCTTAAACAAACCAAGAGATTAAAAGAAAAAGCACTCTCAGTCTGTTTAAGCTGACTTTTTGTTCTTCTGAAAAAATAAATATTTCCTTTTAAGCAAAGAATTTCTAGAGAAAGTTGTAGGGGGTAAAAAGACATAGATCTATTTCTTAATGATAAGGAAGAGACAATTTGAGAAGGACCTTTCAAGGACACCATTTGCTCCTTGTCAGTACAGACCTACAATACAGATTTAATGATTAAATCTGAACTATTCCTCTTCTAAAGTTTCTTCTGAGCTTTCTCTTTACACATAGTCAGTAGGCAGTTTGTTTCTTTCCACCTCTGTCATCAATCCCTTCTTTAATTTTTAAAAATTCTTTTTAATGTTAATTTGATTAAAACCACCACTGTGAACATTTTTTCTTGCCTTACAACTGGGACCTTCACCATGCACCCAGTTTCCCACGACTGTCTCCTCGTGTTGTATGCCAGAGCCTCTTTACGTCCCATCTCCCCATACCACCATCCTCTGCTTCTCTTGCTTTGCCCAAGGCTCTGCATGTCCTCCCACCTGATCTTTCTTCACACTTTTGTGTGCCATGAATGTGCCTCCAATCTCAGTTGGTCCTCATGCTCACCCACACTGTGTCCCTCCCCAGGCCCGCACCCCAGTCCCCACTGGCTTCCCTGCATGCCACCTGCATTTGCTCTCCCAAATCAGCCCTCAGACTAGGAGTTATTCTCCTGTTCCTCCTGATGCTTTATTTTCCATCTCACCCACTGACATTCCTAAGCAGCGTGGGATCTGGGTGAAAACAGGGCATTGGTTTTGCAATAAATAAATAAATAAATAAATAAATACATATTTAAGGCTTTTCGTGGCTCTAATCAGCAAAGAAAGGCTGAAAATACTCTTATCCTAATAGAAATCACAGAGGTAAAATGACACACAGTAGGAGTAAGGAGGACAAATTAAGCAAATCACAGAACCGCATAATGGGTAAGGTTGGAAGGAACCAGAGTGGGTCATCAGCTCCAACCTCCCTGCTCAAGCAGGGTCATCCTGGAGTACATGGCACAGGATTGTTCTGGACAATCCAGGCAGTTCTGGAATACCTCCACTGAGGGAGACTCCACAACCTCTCTGGGCCATCTGTTCCACTGTTCAGTCATATGCACATCAGAACAGTTCTTTACATTCAGGTGGAACTTCCTGTGCATCAGTTTGTGCCCATTGCCTCTTGCCCTATTGCTTGGCACCACTGAGCAGAGCCTGGATCCATCCTCTTGGCACCTCCCTGCAGATACTAACAGACATTGATGAGATCCCCTCTCAATCATCTCTTCTCCAGGCTGAACAGGCCCAGCCTCCCCACCCTTTCTTCCCAAGAGCTGCTCCAATCCCTTAACCATCTTTGTTGCCCTCCAGTGGATCCAAGTCCAGGAGCTCCATGTCCGTCTTGTCCTGAGGAGCCCAGAACTGGACACAGCACTCCAGATGTGGCCTCACCATGGCCAAGTAGGGGGGCAGGATCACTTCCCTTGACCTGCTGGCAGTGCTCTTCCTAATGCCTCCAGAATCCCATTGGCCTTCTTGGCCACAATGACACACTGCTGACCCATGGACAGATGGTTGTCTACCAGCACCCCTAGGTCCTTCTCCACAGAGCTGCTTTCCAGCAGATCAGCCCTCAGCCTGTACTGGTGCAGGGGGTTATCGTAAATTTTGCAGGCAATTTTTTGTTAATCAGTACTGCCATCACTCAATAATCTTCTTTTTCAGTGTGTGGCATATGCCCATAATACTACCTAAGCTGGCTTAATTTTTCCCCTTCCATTTCCAAGCCTTCAGGTCTGTGCCTGCCATGTTCCAGTGAAGCAGAGAAATGCCATAAATGCCTGCTGACTGTTTTTTCCAACTACTCCCACAACAACCTACTGCTTTTTTTTTTTTTTGTGGCTTCACAAAGTCACGCTGTGAGTCTGCAGCCAGCAGCACGTGTGTGTAAGCAGGTGAATGATTATCTGGAGAGATGAGGCAATGCAGTTTCACTGCAATGAGAAACCTCCCCGACTCCATGACCTCCTTGATAAGACCAGCCCCACTTGGCGTGGCAGGTGCGCACCTTTTGGAAGACAAGGTAGAGAAACATATCTTGGGAATATTCTACAGGTCTGGAAAGGGTTGAGGGACAGCTTTGGGCGCAGCTTTTATATTGTACTCCAGTCACAAGCCTTATCATGGGGGTGATTTTGGGAAAGGGTTGTGGTCAAGACAATTACGAGTGCATTCACGTGTGCTACTACGGAAAGAAACCAGCAGCAGCCTGTGGTAACAGAGCATTGTAATTAAGCCAGGTGAAAACTAAAACCATATAGGAACTCTCCCATAATTTGAAGTCTTTGAAATCCCAAACTACATCTAATTTTTGTAGCTTAAGCAGATAGTGCTGTTAGATGCCTTAGCTATCTTTCTTAGGCTGAGGTCACCTTTGAGTCAGGGGTGATCTCATGACCGATATCACACCACATGTTCCTTCCCTGCTCTTCCCAGGACTAATGCATGAACAAATCAATAACTATACTGAGGATTACTTTAAAAAAACTCATAAATACATTAGTTAAAAAAATTAGTTAAGATATTCCACTGTTAAATATAAAATGTACTGCTCCTTATTTGTGGCGAATTCACTTCTATAGCATTTTACTAAATAAAGTTAAGTCAAAATCATTCTTCTGAAAAATGAAACATTCTTTTAAAACCAGTTAAGGTCCCCAGTCTGTTTCAATCTGGAGGGAGCAAGGAAAATGAGAGACTGACTTGATCCAAAGCCACCTGACTTCAGAGAGAGTTTTACTCATTTTTGGATTAGGTTCTGCCATAAAAAGTGACATAAGTCATGGTAATGGATACAGAAGCTGTATTACTGGATCACCCGGCAGCACAAATCTGGTATCAGATGTGAACACCTCTGCATTATGCTGAATCAAAGTGAAAAATATGTTAGGTATGTTGATTTCTTGCCAGCCACAGGAGGACAAACAATAACCACAGCCAAAAGAAAGTGTTATAATACTTTATGTAATAGCTTACTTATAGCTTATATAATAAGAATTCAAACAGCCTGTGTAAGTCTAGGACAAGATATACTGCCCACCTACATTTTTTTGAACCAGTATGAACCAGCAGAGTGAGTTTGTCCAGCACCTTGCAATTTGTATCTATTAGATAAGGTATGAAACACGCTAAATAATCATGTAAAACCACAGCCTGAGCACATAATAAAACAAGCAATTTCATACAAAATTTCAATCTTAGAAGCACAGTCATGTAGCTGAAGTGTCAGAAAACACACACGTGGTCAAGGGAACCTCTCATGTGCTCAGAATTAAGTAATTAGCTGAGAAGTTGCACAAAAGGGACATTAATCCATGATTTCCACATTTCAGTTTGGCCATAAACCTGGCAATGTTTAGCTAATACCCCAGAGATCATTCCAGGCTGGAAGCATATCTTTCCACCCTCAGCTGGAAATGTTAAACAATAAGTTTTCTGCATGGTGGGATCCAAACAGGGCTGCTATAACATATTTGCACAATCTCTGCTGCTGGGGTTCTCAAGAGGTTCATGTACCAGAGGTTCAGAAGCTCTCAGCAGTACCAGAGGCACACTTTGCACCTGAAAATGTGAAAAGGGCACATCCTAGAAGAGCGTTTCCCTGTTGTTAAAATATGAAGTGCTGTTCATTCCCTTATGTGGCTCTTTAATAGAAGAAGCCAAATATCAGGAAGAATGTTTGCATGTGCGTCCACAAGAATCAAGGATGCCTTTGCAAACCATCTGCAACAGAAATCATCTATTTGAAAAAATGCTGTTCTTAAACATCATGTGAAGAGACAATCCGAAGTCCTGGAAATATAACAGCATGCTTAAATGACACCAGAAGCAACACCAGAAGAACTGTGCCGGACTGAGGGTGAATATTCTGGAAGCTATACTTCTGGCTCTAGTCAGCCCTATTAAGAGGACTAACCAGTGTGTTGCATAAAGTTTTATTATCTTCCCAAACTCATTTGAGATCACTACTAAAGGAAATATAGGCAGTGATTTAACCACAGCAAGTCTCTCAAAAGATCAGATACTTAAATTTGCCTAAACAGAAAAGGCATCCTGAGGAAGAGAGGAGATTTATTTTCATAATAGGGTGGAAAACATAATCAGCTGTCTCCAGAGAGGCTGTAAGCTGTTGGCAGTAAATATTTAACAAATAAAATGTAATCTGGTAAGCAGTTTAGTGGTGTGCCTTTAGCCTGAAATGGTCTGTATGAACTCAGAGCAGAACACCATTAACACCTGGCATCCAAGCTATGGCCAGGTGTTGCCAAGCTGGAGTGAAGGCATTTTCATACACATTACTGCATCCATGCCAACAGTACACAGAGCTTTCCTGAAATGAGGAAAACTACTGCACGAGGGGAAAAAAACTGTGCCACAGAGAAGTCCCAGAAAAGTGAGGAAAAGCTGTAGTTATCCATCAGGGCCTGCTTCCCTGCACAAGCAGCAGCCACTTGCTGAGACGGCCAGGTAGTGCCGCAGTGCCTACAGTCAGTGACAGCATCCCCAGCAGGGTGAGAGATTGCAGTACCCTCAGCTGGCCTGTTAGGAGATGAATGGCTTTCAGTACCTCCCTGGAAGTAAACTATAACAATTCATAGCGTCTTTTAAATTGGAAAGAGCCTCTATATTCTTTTGTAGCTTGCCCACACTTAGATTTCACTTCAAGACATTGTTGAAGTATGGGAGATGGCCATAAAGCAATCAGATGAAGCATTTTCCTTGGCTCAGACTGTGTTTAGCATTGGAATGACAGGTTACATTACTGTGGAGTAAGGACTGCATTTGTTTACCCACTGAAATATAGTCAGAATCTAAGAGTATTTGAGTTCCTTTTTCAGCCTTTAAATAACCACATCTTTTTGCATCTGTTAGTTTTTCTGGAACTCAATCAGTAAAATGTATTTCAGTTTTTCATTTTTAAGTTTATGTTCTATATGTAGACCATATGTTTCTTAACATACTATGCTCTGTCTATACTGTCCTCTATAAGCATAAGTCAGTTTTCTTGTGTTTCCTTTTCAAAAGATATTTAAAACTTTCTCAGAAACTATTTTCTAGTCCTTGGTATTCTCAGATATGTATGAAATATAAATCTATGCCACTTTGAGTAGCCAAGGCTATTCTTAGTATACATGATTCAAAGAAGTTTGGACATTGCATGACTAGTCTGATGTAAACAATTGCCTTCAATAAATAAATTAAGTATAAATATAGAAAACAACAGTGTAATGTAATGTGATTTAGTTTAGACAGAAATCTAAGTGCAAAATATCACATTTTGGATGTCAAATACTGTATTAATGTTGGATAAAAAATGAGCCACTTACTCCAAGTAGCTTCTCTATAATCGCAACATCCTGTCTTTCCAATATCAGTACTGAAAGAACAATCTTTTAGGCTGTTGGAATGATCCACTTCATAGCTTATTCAGCCTTTCTCAGCTCTCTACCTGTGTTATGCACAATCTGAGAAGACCCCAAGACTCATCTCAGTGCGGACTGCCCACCAGGAAGATTTCAGCCAGCACCAGCTCTCCTGAGTTTGCAGGTTTTGTCATGAACTCCCAAAACAGTCCTTGTCTGATGCTTGATGAAGGTGAATCCCACAGCCCTCCCCAGGACCCCTGAGCACTGAGGTGCTGGGCATCACAAGAGCAGAGTTGGACCAGGGCTGACTGAGGGCCTCTGCTCCTCTAGGACTTGAAGCCACCTTTAATCGTTCTTAACTGGCACGTGCAAGGAAAATGAGCATAACACATCTTATACTCTTGATAACTGACTCAAAGATATCTCATCTATTTCTTTTTTCCTAGTAGGCTGTCAAGAAGATCATCATTAAAGATTTTCACATTTTTCTCCAGACTTGAGTCCACAGTGTTTGACAAGTTTCATCCTGGCCTTGGGCTACTGACTGTATACTAACTGTAATTCCTCTTTCACCCCTTCATAGTATGGTATCTACCAAATATAGCTTTGTTGAAGGGGTAAACTACTTGTGATTGATTTAATTAGGACATAAACTTGTCCTTTAATGTCCTGTCCCCCCTACAGTTGGGGCGTCACCCTCAAGTCTGCCCTCAAGAACCCAAGAGGGTCCCTGGAGAAACCATGCTGTACATAAACAGGGATGATGTTCACCTCTTGACTTTGGATGTCACAGAGCAGGCAACTTCAGTGTTGTCACACTGAAGTAGCTGCTAATATTTCAGCATGTGTTAATACTCTTTGCTGAATAGGAACAGAGTTCAGCTCATACTTCTTTTCCAACAAAACAGAATTTCAAACATCGGCTGATCATGTGTTTTGCTGAATTTTCAGCCTCCAGCAAAATAAAGAACACAGGTGAGCCCACTGTGTGAGAAGCCTTCCTTCTTCTTCTTTCCAGAGTGCATAACCTCTGTTTAGTTGTATTTGAAAATGTAAAATAAATAAGTTGCTCCGTGTGTTCTTTAGCTGAACCATTCTTCCCTGGGAAAGGCTGGTTAGTCCAGAGCACACCAGGTAATATCAGAAGGCAGAAAAGACAGGAAAGAACAAAGGTGCATTCAATTAGCACGAAATATATCTGTTGAGAAAGGAATTTAAGACTTGAAAGAATATAAACCCACATTTTTAATTCTTTATGTACCAGTGACAGCAGCCTGAGTAAACAACAAGAGGAAGTAATTTCTTTAAATTAGCATAAACTACACACTCAATTTTACTAATGAAACACAGTGTAAACATCTATATTACTAGATTTTTAACAATAAATCTCATATCTAAAATTGAGCAAAAGAAAAAATTAAAAACTCAAGTTAACTGGAAAAACAATTTAAGTATTAGGTATTAGATAGATTTGATTAGGGGAAAAAATCACAGGACTATCAGAGGAAAACAGTTGTTATTTTCAGTTCATTGAAGATAATTCACTGGAGGTAGGGTAGACTAGGCTATGGTTGTTTCTCTACCTTAGATATCTAAATCCACCTCTCCCCATATCTGAACAATTGCTGTGGTCACCAGCTGCTGGACTAGGCTAGACTGGCAGTTTTAACTCTTGACACTTTTAATTCTCTGAGCATAAATATTGCCTGGAACAGGGGCAGGTCCCAGTCCTGCCTCCTGGAGGAAGGACCCAGCCACTGGCCTGCACAGTCAGTCTTCATCATTCAGTCTTTTTTCACAGCAGTATTTATACACAGTGAAGCAATATTAGGGGAAGCCTGAAGAAAGCTCATTGTGAACAACTCTGTGAATTGAATGTTGGGTAGTATTCTAAGAAATGGGAGAAAATCTCTGGCAATGAGGGTGTGGGGAAAACAAAAGCTTTATTTTTCCATTCCCATTTTCAGACTGGTTTGTGCAGCCTTTCTTATAAATTAATTAGGATGGATGGAGTAGGGAATAGGAAAGGGGAATTTGTACACTTTATTTCTGAACTGTTTTCCAAGTCACTCAGAGATTGGAAGCAAAGGAAGGACTGAGAAGATGGGATTTCACACCACAAAGACAATTCACAGAGATTGATTTGGCTTCTCAAATTTTTTCCCACACCATCCGCTGCTCACCACTCCTAGTCCTTGACTCGTAAGCCCACCTCTGACCTGTACCTCATGCCAAATATCCCTCATTTTATAATTATAGACAGGGCTATTGTCTGTCCAGAATAATTTTTGTTAGCTTGGAAAGAGAAGAAGAAAATATGGGAAGACACATAGCTGCTTCCAGAACTACACTCCTTTCTATACTTATTTTCCTAAGAGCCATCAGTCAGATTCTCACTCTGAGGATAGCAAAGGCCATTCATGGTTATTTCCCATGAAACCAGGGCTCCCACTCTAAACTAAAGTACTCTTTTGCAAATATGTGTCATGTGGGAAAGAGCACAGAGGGCTTCAATGTTTCAGAGAGAATTTTATTTTTGCACATTCAGAAAAATGATATTCTGTTCCAAAGCAACTGCATGCCAAGTTTACAGCTAAAGTCATTTTGGAGGTATCCAAGCACGGAAGAAAAGGAAATACATATTCCAAACATGTTTTAATCATGGAAATTTATGTTCAGGGTCCAAATAACTTGAGAGATGCCTAAAAAACTTTTGCGAATTACAAAAAGAAAAAATCACTTAAAAGCATAGGGGCCAAATAAAGCATTGAAAATATCGAACTACTGGGCAGATTATAAACACATGAAAATGTTCATTTAAAACTTTAAAATTGGCCCTATGTACACCATTATTTCTTTAATGAAAAGAGTAAAAGTAGGATAAGTTAAGAAACAGTTTTCCCCATGTGGATTTTTCTTTTTCAGTTCATTTAGAAATAATTCAGAAGTGCTTTTGTCATGTTAAATGAAAAACTGTTAGGAATGCTTCAAGGAAATATATCTTCCTTATAGCAAGCTTGTTATTTGGGTCCTCCAAAGGTTACTTTGGTAACTTTTTACATTGGTCTTCCACAAGTATAGTCCATGGCTTGTTGTATTAGAAACAGCTAAACCTTTCAAGAATGCTAAATCATATTTCAATATCACTCTGTACCTTGACTTCTGAAATTGCTTTGTCTGACTTGTTCAATGTGCAGGTAAAGAAGAAAAGGGAGGAACAGAAGGTGTTGACTGAGTGATCTTGCAGAATAAAAGACCACATTGTATCTTGTTATCTCAGGTATTTCTTTTTTAAAGTCTCTCCCCTTCTTTATACTTTGGAATAAGGTGACCCTGAAAAATAGAGCTTAGCAAAAGAATGGGCATATGAAAAGAAAGACTTTACTGTACCAGCACATCAGTTGAAACTACGCAGTATGTTTGGCAGCAGGAGGACATGCCTTTCTGTGGAAAAGGTAATTTCATAGATCAAATGGGGAAGGTGTAATTTGCTTACCTGTACTTTACAATAACTTTTCTGCCTCTTTGAATAAATGCACAAAGTCAGTTTTTGGTTGGTTGGTTGTTTTTTTTATCAACCACCATTTATTTTTATTAATTGCCAGTTTATACTCTTACACCAACATGAGGAAAAATCTTGAACTCATGCATATTCTCACCCTTCCCTTTCCGAGTCATGCAAAAACCCTTACATCCAAGGAATATCACTGGGAACGTGCACTCCAACCAAGTGAGTGGGAAGTCAGAGGAGCTGAAGGCTACAAGAGGAGACCAGAAGCTGTGGCACGGGCAAGTTTCTTTTGTTGGGAGTCTTTCCTGAGCACTACTAAAAACCTTCAGGGCAGTGCTCTCAAGCTATTTTTTTCCTTTTTTTTTTT